>VYZU01070878.1:3558-13849 GCA_013401355.1 Ceyx cyanopectus
ATTTCTTGACCACCAATTAGAGATATAATTTATTTTTACTTCATTTTAAGTAAAATTTTACTTCAGAGATAAATAAAATTGCTTCATTCTTGACAGTATGTCCAAGGAGAATTCAGAGGAAGGAAGGGAAAGAAAAAAAAAAAAGTTATGCTAGAAATGTAGCTTGAGGAAAGCTTCATTGTCAATGTTCTAAAATTAACAATCACAACGTCACGCTTGGGAAGGGTTTTAGAGAAAATAATCTGAGAAAAACTCTCAGAAGAGTTCTCTCTGTTCCTTAGTGCTTCTTTCTCAAATTCTTTAAGTGGAAACATGATTCAAAATACACCATGAAAAGTAATTTTTGATAGTATTATGAACTCAGAGTCAATTGGTTTAGAGAGACAATAAATTTCATACAATAGTGAAACCACAGTAACAACAAAGATCTATGCTGATCCAACAGAGTATCCCAGAAATCACAAGTTCCCACACAGAAGCCACTGGGTTTTTTTTAAATCTTTTTTTTTTATACCATACACATTTATTGGGTCATCTGCTACATCATCACCATCATCTACTATCTTCAAACAAGATGAATAACCAGACAGCAGATAATTCACTTTGATGAAATAACTTATATTTTTTTCAGTTTTCCAAAGGGAATTACTGCATCTGAGCTTGATGTGAAAAAAGTTCAAAATTTGTAGCTGGGGAAACATGTATGGGTCAGTTGCCACTAAGATGAGGACATTTTGTAACTTGTCCAACAATCTCATTTTTAGTGTTATTTAATTTTACTTGAAGGTCCTGGAAATTCTCACTATGAAAGTTGTTTAAATTGCATGGTTCTTCATTCTTAACAGAGTAAAGTATCTGAAAATGATTTGCCTATGGAAGTTACTTCTAAAGCAGTGAGAGACTTGCTCATATTTAGATCATTATAAAAGCTTTGAATTGTCTATGATGTTCACAGTAACATCCCCATAGATATTAATCTCAGAAAACAAATATATCACTAATTTCAGTAACTTGATAGTGTAACAATAATTTTATGAAACATTCTAGTGCCAATAGTGCTTTTATTTGAATCAGATTAATGTTGTAGTCATGGATTGTCAAAGGATGTAAGAGAAGCAAGGATTACAGGACTTGACAACTAAAACAGTATCAATTTATATAAGTTACAAATTTTCTTTGTAAATATTGACATACTAGACTGTGATGTTGTGTTAATGGGCAGGAGTATACAGATCTAATAGTTCACAGAAATATTCTTGAAGGTCATGCCTCAGTAGTGCTAAGGTAAGGGTCATGGTTTTCACATCTCTAATAATCCTGAATGTGGTTGAATGATCTAGTTTTTCTTGCTTTTCCTTTTTTTCCTTTCCAAGCTGACAAATAAGCATCAATTAAATGAATGATAAGGTCCATGTCTGATCGATTTTTCACTTTTTTAATTTAGAAAGTAAAACTTTCTATCACATTTGAAGTTGAGAATTATGGTTGAGATAATAGAGGTCTGATTCTAGTGGAAGTTAAAAAGGAAAAAGTTGCCTTGCAAATGTCAAGGCACCTTGTGGTCCAAGATGATTAAAACTAAACTGTTTGCTATATGAATCCCAAGGCGCTGCTGTATCTCAGCTTCCATGACATTTAGCCAGTGACTTTTCATAGCTTGTTAATAATGTATAACAATCCCAGGGTAAATTTGTAGTGATAGAGCTGGCCTGTTACAGTAGAGCAGTTAACTAGATTTATCTAGAATAGAAAATGCAGATTTTAAAAAGAAAAAAATCATGACTAATGTAAAAAAAAGATTGTACATTTACAAGACAATTTTAGCCAAGACAGTTGATCAAGAGGTGCTTTTCATATTGATCTATTTTTCTGCCCGAAGTCCCAATTACCTCACCAAGAGGCATTAACAAAACATTACCCTACCCATCAATGTTAACATTTATGAAGAAAAGTTAATGTTCTGTGCAAATTTTGTGGTATGGACTGGTCAACATTCAATTATTATAGCAGACTGAATGAGTCACAAAGGCAGGAAAGGATACAACATAAGTACTCTAAGTACAACTGCTGTTAGTCATTGCTCCCAGATAAACCTAATAAACTTTTGTGTTGTAGAAACCATGTTTTTTTCTGAACCTTATATCTCACAGATATACAAATTATTCATAAGCTGTAAAAGGTCACAAGGCAGATGAAGAAAGAGAGGAGGAAAAGGGTTCAGATAAAAAATAAACTCAAAAGTTGAGTTACAAAACAGACTCAAAGAGCAATGAGTTACAACAGGATATGAATTTTAATTCTAGGGAAAAATTTGGCTGACATTTAGGTTCTTGCAGATTTTCTCTGAGGCTGAAAATTTACTCACAGAATAAATTTTGCTATAATTTCTGCTATAATTGCCATAAATCAAAATCCGTCATTTAATTCCCCTAATAAACAATTAATCATTTTGGTATTGTTTTAAATGTAGTATTTGGTGTATTAGAATTGTATGCATGCCATTAGTCCTTAGAATGCAAACTAATGTTAAATAACACTTCACTTTACAAATATAAAATTTTGGCAACAGCCAAAATTGTTATTCTAAAATTTTGATTCAGCCTGAGTCACCCAATTTCTCCATAAAACACTTGAACAGACTGTGAAGTTCCCTTACCTCTTCTTTGATAAATATTTCCAATACTGATATAAAGATGTAATTTCTAGTTTTTGTAGAAGCAGTTGTATATATTTTATTTGTTTAAAAACTGCAAATTACAAGCTAGTAGAATAAATTAGGTTTTTATTTAGTGTCGTTTACAGCAGTGGAGAAGTTATGGGGATGTTACTGATTCTTTCTAAGTTAGTGTTTCAATCTGTAATCATCAATACAAGAGAGTATAAACAGTTGAGTTTATACTGAAGGGTGAAGAACTCGGGAAATGAGCAGTCATGATCTCAATTCAGCATCATTAACTAGCTCTTCCTACCTCCAGATGATCAGTGCCATGGCAACTTCATCACTCAGAGGGCATGATTATCCTTCTTTTTTTTTTCTCGATAGATTTTTCCTTTTGTTCCAGAAATATTATTTTAAAACCCATGCTTTACTCTTTAAATCTCACTTCCCTTTTCTGTTTCTTGAGTGACTCTCATGTTCTAAGGCCACTGGTGTTGGGGTCTTTGTTGAACTTATATTTCCATACCCTAAGTGTTCCCAATCACTTGTGTTCTGTTAGTATTATTTCTCTTTCTCAAATATGGCATCTGACCACAAGATGTATATTCAGTAAATATTTTGTAAAATAATTGTTGACAAGAAAACTCAACTCTNCTGCTGCTGCAGACAGAGGAAATTTTCACAGATAATCCTGTAGCAGTGGATGTTATGAACATCATATGGCAATAGTTACAGTAGAGCAGTTAACTAGATTTATCTAGAATAGAAAATGCAGATTTTAAAAAGAAAAAAATCATGACTAATGTAAAAAAAAGATTGTACATTTACAAGACAATTTTAGCCAAGACAGTTGATCAAGAGGTGCTTTTCATATTGATCTATTTTTCTGCCCGAAGTCCCAATTACCTCACCAAGAGGCATTAACAAAACATTACCCTACCCATCAATGTTAACATTTATGAAGAAAAGTTAATGTTCTGTGCAAATTTTGTGGTATGGACTGGTCAACATTCAATTATTATAGCAGACTGAATGAGTCACAAAGGCAGGAAAGGATACAACATAAGTACTCTAAGTACAACTGCTGTTAGTCATTGCTCCCAGATAAACCTAATAAACTTTTGTGTTGTAGAAACCATGTTTTTTTCTGAACCTTATATCTCACAGATATACAAATTATTCATAAGCTGTAAAAGGTCACAAGGCAGATGAAGAAAGAGAGGAGGAAAAGGGTTCAGATAAAAAATAAACTCAAAAGTTGAGTTACAAAACAGACTCAAAGAGCAATGAGTTACAACAGGATATGAATTTTAATTCTAGGGAAAAATTTGGCTGACATTTAGGTTCTTGCAGATTTTCTCTGAGGCTGAAAATTTACTCACAGAATAAATTTTGCTATAATTTCTGCTATAATTGCCATAAATCAAAATCCGTCATTTAATTCCCCTAATAAACAATTAATCATTTTGGTATTGTTTTAAATGTAGTATTTGGTGTATTAGAATTGTATGCATGCCATTAGTCCTTAGAATGCAAACTAATGTTAAATAACACTTCACTTTACAAATAAAAAATTTTGGCAACAGCCAAAATTGTTATTCTAAAATTTTGATTCAGCCTGAGTCACCCAATTTCTCCATAAAACACTTGAACAGACTGTGAAGTTCCCTTACCTCTTCTTTGATAAATATTTCCAATACTGATATAAAGATGTAATTTCTAGTTTTTGTAGAAGCAGTTGTATATATTTTATTTGTTTAAAAACTGCAAATTACAAGCTAGTAGAATAAATTAGGTTTTTATTTAGTGTCGTTTACAGCAGTGGAGAAGTTATGGGGATGTTACTGATTCTTTCTAAGTTAGTGTTTCAATCTGTAATCATCAATACAAGAGAGTATAAACAGTTGAGTTTATACTGAAGGGTGAAGAACTCGGGAAATGAGCAGTCATGATCTCAATTCAGCATCATTAACTAGCTCTTCCTACCTCCAGATGATCAGTGCCATGGCAACTTCATCACTCAGAGGGCATGATTATCCTTCTTTTTTTTTTCTCGATAGATTTTTCCTTTTGTTCCAGAAATATTATTTTAAAATCCATGCTTTACTCTTTAAATCTCACTTCCCTTTTCTGTTTCTTGAGTGACTCTCGTGTTCTAAGGCCACTGGTGTTGGGGTCTTTGTTGAACTTATATTTCCATACCCTAAGTGTTCCCAATCACTTGTGTTCTGTTAGTATTATTTCTCTTTCTCAAATATGGCATCTGACCACAAGATGTATATTCAGTAAATATTTTGTAAAATAATTGTTGACAAGAAAACTCAACTCTTACGCATTGTCTTTTCTGTGTTCCTCTCAGCCAACAGCCCAAAGATTAAGCATAAAGACGAAGCAGCTTTAAAATGGTCATCAAACTTTGCTGTTAATTTAAAAGTTTCAGCTTGGAGGTGACTAAGAAGTTATAGTTAGACCTCAGGATCATTTTGACTCATGAGTTTCCTAGATGGCTTGGGATTCATTGATATGGAAGACAGATCTTATCAGATGAGTAGTAAAACTGGCCAGTGATCTAAACCTGTGCATACATTTAAGAGGTAGTTTAGACAAGAGGCATGTACATTTTCCTTTCACTCTGTTCTTCACTGTGCCACTTAATTAGGTGCTATTGAAACAATTTGTCATAACCAGGACAAATGTCCATTAGATTCCTAGAGGACCTTTAAGGTCATCTTAATAGGTTTCTGCATTTGTTATAGAAGATGGAGTTTCCATTCCAAAGATAGAAAAATTGAAAGTTTGCAAGTATAGTTTAATTGCAATTTGTATTTAATGTTAGATGCAGGTTGAAAAATGCAAAGAACTGGCTCCCATAGATATATAGGAGCTTTAATGGTAATTAGTTGGCCATTTTTTTCTGGAAGAAGGAAATGAACTGTCATCTTCTACACCACACTAATCCTCATCTTAATATTTAGCTGAGATGCTTATTCCTATTTCTGTTCTTTACTGCACTGTGAATACTAGTGTTACATTCTTCTCTTTCGAATCTACCAGTTCAATAGAATCTTTTCTGTCTTCTGTTCAATTTTGGCAAATGCCAAAATTAAGTTAATCCTGATAATGACTGATATAAAGGTACATCAAGAAAGGACTATATTTGCATCATGTCAGCATTTTAGATGAGAGAGAAATGTTGTAGAGAATGATAGAAAGGAGAAAAATATTTGCCATCATCCCTTTAAACTGGTCGTTATTAAAATTGTGAATACATTATTCTTTATGTAAATGACACCAATTTTTCACTGCCCTTCCATACAGAGCTATTGGTGTTATGTTGATACCTTCCTAAGTTTAATAGCTCAGCCTTCACAGTGTATTAGCTTTCTTTATGAGCTAAACTCTAAAAAGTTATTCACTGCTGAACTTAGATATGCATTTACTTATAAAGGCACAGAGTATTTTTATTAGATGGTAATCAATGTACAAGATTTGCAGTGGTCATATCTTGATATGAAAGCTGTTTAAAAGCCCCTGGTTTTCATTTGCAGAACAGTAATATCCCAAGCACCACATCAAAATGTCTTTCAAAATATGTGTGTTAGATTTAATGCCATTTATAGCACAAGAACAGTTTTCTATACCTACTTACATTTTCTAACATCAGATGTATTTAAGTTCTATTGGTTTTGTCCCTTCTAGCACTCTTTAAGTAGTTACAGAAAAGGTTTCTGCAAAAAAAATTATTTGAGCTTTCAGTGAACAGAATCATCCCTTATTCCACTAAGCATAAGAGAATCCTAGGGTTATTACAGCTAGGTGTGTGAAGTGGGATGAAATTGGTTCTTAATACTAGGCTTTGATGTTTGCCAATAGGATGAAAGGCCAAACTGCATCTCAGTAGATTCTGCTTAGCTTTTTTTCCAAGGAGCTATACAGATGGCCTCATGGCTCACTCATTAATTAATGCTTTACTCACATTTCACAGAATAACAGAATCACACAGAATGTCAGGGGCTGGAAGGGACCTCGAATGATCAGTCCAAACCCCCTGCCAGAGCAGGATCCCCTAGACCAGATCACACAGGAACAGATCCAGGCGGGTTTTGAATATCTCCAGAGAGGGAGACAACACAACCCCCCTGGGCTGCCTGTTCCAGGGTTCTGTCACCCTCACAGTCAAAAAATTCCTCCTCATGACTACATGAAACTTCCTATGCCTCAGCTTCCACCCATTGGCCCTTGTCCTATCATCACCAATAAAAGCCTGGCTCCATCTTCCTGGCACTCACCCTTTATATATTTATAAGCACTGATGAGGTCAACTCTCGGTCTCCTTTTGTTCAAGCTAAAGAGCCCCAGCTCTCTCAGCCTTTCCTCAGAAGAGAGATGCTCACACCCCAGAATAGCATGCCAATGCTATGTTTTATCATTATTTTTATAAATATATATCTTGTGGCCTCTTGGCCACAAGAGCACATTGCTGGCCCATGGTCAGCCTCCCATCAACTAGGACCCCCAGATCCTTTTCCCCTTCGCTATCTTCTGAAGTCAGTCCCCAACCTATAATGATACCTGGGGTTTTTCTTTCCCAGGTGCAAGACTCTACACTTGCCCTTGTTGAATTTCATTAGATTTCTTCCTACCCAACCCTCCAGCCTGTCCAAGTCTCTCTGGATGGCAGCACAGCCTTCTGATGTATCAGCCACTCCACCCAGATTGGTGTCATCAGCAAACTTGCTGACAGTGCACTCCATGCCCTTATCCATGTCATTGATTAATATATTGAACAGAACTGGTCACAACACCAACCCTTGTGGGACACCACTAGTTACAGGCCTCCAACTAGACTCCATCCCATTGATCACAAGAATGCAAAATTTCTCAACAAACAGTTCTCTAAACATAGACTGCAGTTACTTAGCTAAATAAAGTATTTTTATAGGTAGTCTCCCAAGAGTATATTACAGAATCACAGCTATTATATTGTTTTGTACCTGCCTTGATAGAACCAATAAGCTGTATTTGAGACTTTTATGTTTCATTATGTTCCAGATGTGAAATCTGGATGCATTTTGCCATCATAAATCCCCTAAAATACCACCATGGATTACCATGTGGAACTTGGAAGAGTACCAGTAAAATACTCCTTAAAACAGAAAGGAATATACGAGATTCTGTCTTGTTAATGCACATAATTTATACAAATTGTTTCCTCACTAAGTAGATTTTATGTAATGATTATGCGTAGTATAGCACTTTGGAATGTTTTTTTGCTTCAGGTGTCTTGCTGGATTTTCTGGAAAGTTTTGTGAAATAGAAGTTAATGAGTGTAATTCATCACCTTGTCTACATGGCTCAACCTGTGAAGATCATATCAATGGATACACTTGTAAATGTCAACAAGGTAACTGATATCTGGCAGAGACATCTTAAACAATTGCAGTTTTGAATTATCAGTGTTATTACTGAGCAAATTGCTAAATTATATAAGGTTCTTTCTTTGCATATAACATATATGGTAGAAAAAGATTAATTTTCGTTTTGACAACATTTTTGAATGAAATCTAAAGAGAATTAACTGGTCTAATAAGCATGTTAGAGAAACTGAAAACTGAGTCTGAAGAATTATCTAGAGCTAGGCCTATTATATATGATCTACTGGTCACCAATGACAGTGAGCTGGTCAAGAATCTCAAGAATGGACACAGCCTGGGCAGCAGTGACCATGCACTGGTGGAATTTGCATTACTAAGGGTCACAAAACAGTTAGGTATAGTCAGGACTATATGCTGTTAATGTGTTTTAAACCACTTCCAACTCAAGTGCAAGCTGCCTTCCTGTTACATTTATTTTAATATAATTCCTTAGTAGAGGTCAAAGATGTCTACATTATTTCTCCTCCAGGAGAAGAAGTGAAGGAACCATGTGCATTGACTATATGCATATTGGTTACATATCTTTTTTTTTAAAAAAAAAAAGTGGTATTTTCAAATGTTATTTGCATCTGAAACAGCTGAAAGATGAGAAGTTTACAACTCAGAAAAGGAGTGAATTTGGAGATGCAGATGAATTTTGGGGAGGAATTGCTTTTTGGAAAGTTTCACAGCTGAAAAAGGGATTAGGAGAGAAAGAAAAAGTGTCTTCCAGAGACAGAAAGTAAAAATGCTTGGAACACAGAATCAAAGAATGACAGAATAATAATGGTTAGAAAGGACCTCCTAGATCACTGAGTCCAACCATATCAAAAAAAACTCCCAAAACAACAAAACAAAGAGACAAATCAAAACACCACACCAAACACAGACCCCTACATTCCTGCTCTTAGAGCATGTCCTGAAGCACCTTGATAATTTGTTTATGAAATACCTCCAGGGTTGGTGATCCGACCAACTCCCTAAGCAGGTTGTTCCAGAGCCTAACACATCTGCTTTTGTTGCAGGTTACTACTCTTCACAGGTGATAGGTCTTGTAGTTCTCTGATATGCTTCACCTATAGAAATATGGAGAAAGGATTAAGTATTTCTGGATCTGTAATGGCAACTATGGGAAAGAATTTCCCACAAGACAGAAAGTTTGAGATGTCCAGAAACAGATCCACCATTCTAATTTAATGAAATGGAGAATGGAACAGTGCAGGATAGATTTAGGAACAAGGCAGATGATTTCAGCTTTCCAAGAACCTCCAGAGAACGAATTGAAGAATTTGCTGACAGCCTGTATAGCAGAAAAGGGAATTGATTTAGCTCTGACAAATCCATTCTATAATGGATCATGAATTTTGTCAGCTATTGTCACAGTAGCAAGCCCCATACCCTTAGAATAATAGATGCATATTCGGGATCTGTGGCTGCAGCTGCAGGCTGTTCAGGTGCAGAAGCAGCACACAGAGATGTAAACAGGATTCTAAGAGCATCTGAGACACCTTAAAAGCAACAATGGCTGTTGGAACCAACAGTGGCCTCCCAGCTGAAGTCTATGTGACTAGGGCTACCTCTACTAGGCTATCTAAAACAGAATTGAGTGTAAATGATGGGTTCATCTGATGCATGCTGTGAGGCAAATGCAGGACAGCAGGAACTAAATTTGTATCATCTGAGGACTGCTGGATTTGGGAGGGGTTGATGACTGTGGGGTTTTGTTTGTTTGTTTAGAAATGTGAGAATTTAACTGAGAAATTACAAAACTCTAATGGATAGTGTATCCGGGCAGAAGGTCTGGTGTTCTTCAATAACTAGCTATATTTTACAAGCTTCTGGGTTTGTATTTACCAAGCAAATGGACTGCTTCCATCTCAGTTTAGTGTCCAAGAAGCAAGCTCAAGACAGGCTCAGATTGCATGATCTCAAAAAAAGCTTTTTTGGCCTCTAATATATGGGAGAATGTAGTTGCAAATGAGATTTTAATATGAAATGTGTTAACAAAAACCTCAGTAATATGATTATTGAAGTATAAGAAGATGATACTCCAATAGCATTAAACACAAATGTGTATTTGCTTTTAAATTGTTCTCTGCATTGATCAGGCACAGTAAACTGTCTCAGACTTTTTTAAACTTTCTTCCTTTATATTATTTTGTTTACCTGTAATTATTTTCCTCTCTCTAAACTTCGCGCCCGGGTACCGGCTAGTCCC
>VYZU01070879.1:0-13849 GCA_013401355.1 Ceyx cyanopectus
CTGCCTGGGTACCCACCCCTGGGCCCCAGCACTGCCTGGGTACCCACCCCTGAGCACAGGAGGGGCTGCACCCCCCCAAACCCCCTGCCCTAAAGCAGAAGGGCTGATGGACAACAGGGCTCTCCCTGGGGTCTGGGCACCTCTGCTCTGGTTGAGAGCTGGAGAAAGGTGGGTACTGGAGGGGTCCTTCTGAGAAGCCTCAGCCAGGACAGGTCACCCTGGGACTGGCTGGTGCCCCCAACATGCCCAGCTCCACCCGCCCCCCCAAGGATGCCAGTTGGTGCCCAGTGCTGGGCACCACCCAGGCTGAAGCTCCACTTCATTCCCTCAGGGGATCCCAAACCCATTCCAGGGTCTCTGGAAAGCCCAGCAGCTCCTCTCCACCACACTGACTACTGAAAATCCTTTGCCACCGGGCACCCCCCTGGGAGGGCACCAACACTGGAAGCTCTGCCCGTTGGCAGGAGGGGCCCCGGGCACAGCGAGTGGGGGGCTGGGGGGGCTGCTCCCCCTCCCTCCTTCCTTACCCAGGGTGGGGGGCCCGTCCTGGCAGCGGGGGCCGGGGCTCCTCCTCCTGCCCCCAGCCCCAGTGGGACATGGCATAGTGCAGGATGGCACCGGTCACTGTCTCTGTGCCCTGGCCCTGCACACACCTCTCCATCTCGGGCACCGACAGCTGGCTCTGCAGGAAGAGGTGCAGGCGGCTGTCTGAGAGCAGCACCACGTTCTGGACCACCCTGGGGAGGAGAGAGAGAGGTGGGGGGCAGGCAGGGGGCACACTGGAGCTTGAGGGGTAACCCAGGCTTGGGGGTGCAGCCTGGCACTGGGGGGTCGGTCTGGAGGGAGCCCAGGGGGTAAGAAGCCACCAGCAGCCTGGCTGGGGCAGCACTGGGGTGGGCAGCAGGAGCAGGGCAGGGATTGTTCCCCTGGGCTGGGCACTGGGGAGGCCACCCCTGGAATCCTGGGGTCAGTTTTAGGCTCCCAGCAGGACACTGAGGGGCTGGAGCGTGGCCAGGGAAGGGGCTGGAGCAGGAGTGTGGGGAGGAGCAGCTGAGGGCCCTGGGCTGGTTGAGCCTGGAGAGAAGGAGGCTCAGGGGAGACCTTCTGGCTCTGGCAGCTCCTGACAGGAGGCTGGAGCCAGGGGGGGTCAAGATCTGATCCCAAGGGACAAGAGGAATCGCCTTAAGCTGCCCCAGGGGTGGCTTAGGTTGGAGCTGAGGAACAATTTCTTCCCCTCCAGGTCTGACCCAGGCTGCCCAGGGCAGGGCTGGAGTCCCTGTGACCCCTGGAGGGGTTTCCAAGCCCTCCCTGGAGCTGTGGTGCCGAGGGCCAGGGGTCAGTGGTGCCCTGGCAGTGCTGGGGGGAGGATCCAAAAGGTCTCTTCCAACCAGCAGAGTTCTGTGATTCCCCCAGCCCACCTCCCACCCCAGCAGGGTGCCCATCAGCAGCTCCAGCACCAAGACCAGAGCAGCTTCTCCTCTCCTCACTTCTCCAGGAACTGCTGCAGCCCCTGCCTGCGCTTCTCGATGAACTCATCCGTGCTGCCCGCGAAGAAGCTGGATTTCCCGGGAAGCTCCGGGACGGGCCTGCAGGGGCAGAGCAGAGGCAGAGCAGAGGCAGCACCTCAGGCCGACTGGGAAGACTGGAAGCCCGCGGCAGCAGCCACTAGGCGGCCGCTTCCCCCGCAAGGAGCTCAGGTGTCCAGTGGAGGGCGGGGGTTGGTTCTCTCCCCATCCTGAGCTCACGAGGGTCTCCCAGTGCAACTGGAAGCTGCACCTGTGTGGGAAGGGGGGAGAAGAAGCCCCCCCCAGACTTACACCAGGCCAGCATTCTTCTGGAGCTGCCTCCTCAGCCACACGAACTCACGGTAGCGGCGCCGCACGCATGAGGTCTTGGCAGTGAAGGCCTTGCTGTTGGTCTGAGGGAAAAGCCAACCCAGCAGGTGATGGAGGGGAAAAAGTGGGGGGCACAGGGCCTCGGTGACCACAGGACCCCCTGGAATGCTGGGCAGGGGGGAGCTGGGAACACCCAGGAAACCTCAGCAGGCTCCGGGGGAGAAGCAGGACTCTGATCTCCACGACTGGGGGATGCCAAAGGCTTCCCCTGCCACAGCTCCATCATCCCTGCCCAGCACGACCACACGGGGGTCCTGAGACCCCCCCCCCACCCAGCCCAACCCCCTCCCCAGCCCCAGCACTCACGTGCAGGAAGATTTTATAGTCCACATAAGAATTCCAGGAGCCTTCGTTCTGCACCCGCGGGTCCTGCACACGCACCGTGGTCAGCTCCTGTGGTACAGCCACGGCCTCAGCTGGGCACCCAGTGCCTGGCACCCCCCCTTCACGGGGCTCCCAACACCCCCCCCGGGGGATGGGCACCCTCACCCACGCCGGGCTGGGCACCCCAGGGTGGTGCTGACACCCTCCAGCCCTTCCCCAGCTGCCCCTGCGTGGGGTTCGGTGGCTGCTGGAGCCCCCTCCCAGCTCCCCCAGCCAGGAGGGGACAAACCCCCCCCCCTGTCCCCAGGGGTCTTCACCTCCTCCTGGGTCTCCAACATCCTAGAGCCAGAGCTCAGTGGGAAACATCTGGAAAAGGGAGGAAAAAAAAGGGATTTAGTACAATGAGAGCAACTTAGCAGGGGCTCCTGGGTCCTCTGCACCCTCCCATGCCCAGGCTGAGCTGCTCCCCCTGAGCCTCTCGTGGGATAAAGGGGAGGTGCTGAAATCCAGCACCCCAGGGGTGCTCCCAGTTCGAACCAGTTCAGCAGCAGAACTTGACCATTATGCTCCCCAGGGGAGCACCCTGCTGCTTTTAGAGCTCCCCTGCTCCCCAGAATGGCTCTGCCTGGATTAAAAATGCAGGAGGGAGAAGGAGAGAGGGCTCAGAAATCACCTAATGGAGCAGCAGAGGGTTGCCAGGAAGAGAAATGTTATTTCCCAGCCTCTGGAAGGGAGCTCCAAAGAGAAGAGAGGGCCAGGGAAGGAAGGGAGAGCAAAGGGAGCCCAGGGTTCCAGTGCTCACAGCTGCCACCTGCACTTCCATCCAGAGCTCTCCCAGGAACCACATAATCTTATTTGGGTTTTCTTTGGGAGTTAATTGATCTTAACTTGATGAAGCAACTGGAAGCCAATGGCGAGGGCAGCTGGGAGCCAGCTTTAAACTGCTGCCCCAAATCCTCTTGGGAGAGCTTTTCCTTAAAGCCTCCGTTTAAGGGGCCTTAGGATACGTGGTTTGGTTTCATTTCCCTCCCCATTTGCATCTGAGGGTTTGCAGGGCTCGGTGCCCTCCAGCCAGAGGCAGCAGCAGCTCCAGGAACACCCCAAATCCAGCTCTGGCAGCCTCAGGATTCTCACCAGGACTGGCACCCGGGGTGTGGAACACCCACGGGCACTGCCTGCCCTGGCTCTGTGGGCAGACTGACAGGGTTTAGTCTCCTCTTTGCTCCGATGCTGCTGCCCCAGACCTCCCCGTGGAGGGACCAGGGTCTCCACCCCTCCCTGCCCCGCCGCTCGCCGCTCCCTAGGGAGGGTTTGGTCCCGCTCTGAGCTCCCTCCCCCAGCTCCAGGCTGCAGGTGGATCCTCGCAGGCTCAGCCCAGCCCCGGGAGCCTCCCAGCCCCGCAGGAGCCGCTGAGGCCGGGGGAGAGGCCGGCAGAGGAGCCCCGCGGCGGGGTAGGATGGGACGGCTCCCGTTCGGTGCCGCTTCTCCGCGTCCCGCTCGGGCCGAGCTGTCCCGAGGGGCGTTTTCCCGGGAAGAAAAGGGCTCCCCACGCAGAGAGCTGCCCCAGAGCGGGACCCCCCGGGAGGATGGCACCGGAGGGGGGTGACCCCGGGCAGCCCAGCGGCCCAACCCCCAGGGCCGGCCAACTCACAGCGGCCCGGCCGCCCTCGAGGTCCGCAGCGTCCTGAACGCGACCAGGCTGCTCCACCCGCTCCAGGCCCCGCTCCCGGGGTGCGATGCCGCTGCTCGGGGCTTTGTGGCCCCGGGCCCGGCAGCGGCGGGGGGCGAGGCCTAGGCCCGACCCCACCGACCCAGGCCCTGAGCCGCCGCCGCCCCGAGCGGACCGAAGACACACCCCGCAACCGGGCCTCCGGGGTTCCCGAGCCCTCCCCCAAACGCCACCGGCGCCGAGCGGCCCGGGGCCCACCCATCCCTCCGGGGCCCCCTCACCTCCTCTCGTAGGCCGCGGCCCCTTTAAGCGGAGTGGCGGCGCGGCGGCCTTATAGCCAGGGCGGCGCTTCCCCTTCCGGCGCGGGGCACGCTGGGGGTTGTAGTCCGCTCCCCGCCACCGCCAGGCCGCGGCCTGTGCCTTTGAACACCGAGCGGCCTCCCCGGTCGGGTTCTCCGCTCACCGAGCGATCCCCACCGGGGCGGTGGGTTTAGGCCGAAGCGGAGAAGCCTCCCCGGTGGCGGGAATGCGGCGGAGACTACAACTCCCAGCGCTCTCCGCGGCGGCGGTTTGGGACTACAACTCCCAGCGTGCCCCGCGGCGGCGGGCGGCGGCGGCGGCGGGACTACGGTTCCCAACGTGGCCCGCGGCGGGTGCGGGTCGCGGCGCAGACGCGGTGCGGGCGGCGGGTACTGGGGCTGGCCGGGCTCTTTTGTTCGAGGGAGGCGGACGGAGAACGGTCAGGCCCGCGGTGCCCCCCGGACCCGCCCCGGCCCCGCAGGCCCCTNAACGCCCCAGAAAGGGATGACAGGGAAAACATCTGGGGGAGCAAAACACAATCCTGGCAATCCCAGCTCTCCCAGCCCTGCTTTTCTGTCCCAGAAAACCCTTCTCCCTAAGCAGCCTGCAAAGAGATGCTCGAGAGCAAACTCTGTTGCCCCTGGGTGCCAGCAGGGTATGCCCCAGACACCTCCCAGAACACAGCCAGCAGCTACCCCAGCAGCACCATTCCCTCCTCCCCCAGTCCAGCCCTGCACTATCTTATCAGCACACTCATTATCCCCTCAGAAACACAGTGTAAACAGCTCCTGATGACAATTTTCCTTGCCAAATAAGCCACTTGCCCAGCTCGAGTGATGGTTCTGAGAGGGGGATTTTTTTTGTCACTGCTGCTGTTTGAACGAGGGAGAAGCAAACAGAGCTCCCTGCCTGGGTGCCCCTGCTCTGGTGCCACCCTGCTCTGCACAGTCCCAGCCCAGGCACAGGTAGGAAGGTGGCTGTGGGAGCTGCCCATTAAAACACTGGCAGCTCAGCACTGCTGCTTTGTTGGGTTTTGAACCTGGTTTGGCTGAGGGAGGAAGGGAAGGTTGGCACGGGCTGCCAAGGCAACTTTTCTAGCCTGGCCTGTCAGAGAGTTGAGTTCACATCTCATTCCAAGAGGTGGCAGCTCCACAGGGATGAGTTGGGAAGGGATTGCTTGTGCTGGGGATGGCAAAATGGCAATGCTGCTGCTGGGCACCCAAGGGCAGAGTCCTAAGGGAGCAGGAAAACTCACCAGGATGATGTTTTCCTTACCTGCCAGGGCTGCAGTGGGAGCTAGAGCAGCTCAGACAGCTCTGCTGGACTGGGAAGAGATGGAAATCCATGGTGATGCAGCTGGATGCAGGGACCTGTTGGGGATTTCAAGTTCTTTCTGTGCTGCTCTTCAGTGTTTTAGCTGAAGCACAGCCTAAGAAAGCTCTGTTGGCTTCCCCTGATGTTTATTCCTCTAGAGTGACCCAGCCTGCCCTGTCTGAGCCTGGAAAATCTGCCTGGAGCTGAGCCCTTGGCCACGTTGCTCTCCTATTGAAAGAGAGAAAGAACACAGGGTGGGAAGAAAAGACCAACTCAGAAATGAAATTCGTCTCCCAGTTGGTAGCAGAGCTTCCATGCAGCCATTCCAGAAGCCTGTGGAATTTCTTCTCCCCTACTCACAGGAGCAGGGCTCCTCTCTGTCACCACTGGGCTGATTCCACTCCCAGGCTGGACCAGGATGGCTTCCTCATATGGGAGCAACTCCTTCCCTCTCTGCCTGTGCCTCTCCTCTCCACTCCTGATGCACAAAGATGGATTTTTCCCTTCCATTCCCCGTGTAAATAACGCCCCATATGGCCACAAAGGGTGTGTTGAGCCAGCAGGGTGCTCCTGACAGGAGCCAGTGCCACACTAAGCAAACAGCACCATCCAGCATGCTGCCTGGCCTGATGCCCACCCCAGCCAGCTGGAAAGATCAGGAATGGAGCAGAAAAAGCAGGAGGTGAAAGGGAAGATCTGATTATTTTAGGGAGGACCACAAAGACAGAGCAAAGAGAGAGAAATGCAAATAACCCTTGCTATTCTGCATGGGTGTTCTGCACTGATTGCTTGGGTTTTTTCTTGCAGAGGTGAAAGGACACTGGTGGAACTTTCTGAACCACTGGCACACATCAGAGCAAGGTACTGCTGCATTGCCCTGTGTCCACATCAGCTCTTGGTTGCTGCCATGGTGAGTGAGAGGAAGATGTAACAGAAAATAAGAGCTGAGCATGGAGATTTGGTTTGAAACTGGGGTGTTTTTTTTGTGAAGGAATTGCCTGTTCTGTTCTGGATCCCAGGGGTGGTGCCTCCCCAGCTCAGGGAGGTGCATCTCCTCCCCATTTGCAGTGTGCCCTGCTTGCCAGGCAGGGGATGTCTTGCACCGTGCAACTCAGCAGCTGCCTGAGGTGCAGCAAGAGCAGGTTAGCTGCAAACCTTGCTCTGAGACAAGATCTGCTGCAATTACAGCTCCCTGAAGGTAGATGTGGTGGTAAAGGGCTTTAGAAAGAGAATCCTCCAAGTCTTGACACGCCTTAAAAGGAATCCATTGGAGTTCAGATGAGTGGGAAAGGAAGATGGGCTGCTCCTGGCATCCTGAGGGCACTGTGCTGGGCAATGCCAGGGTCAGACTGGGACAGGGACAGGCTCCTGAGTCTCACACAGAGTGGGAAAGTGTGTTCTTAATGGGCAAGTGGAAGTCTCCTGTTGAACATGAAATATCAGTGTCCCTAATAATAGCAGGGAAATAATAGCAAGGAATAGATTGTGGCATGAGATAGCAGGTGAATTTCTTCACTGGACCAGGAAAGGTCACCCTGGACTGGGTTTTATTAAGTGATGAGGTCACCAGGCTCACAAAGCAACCCTGGATTCAGAGATTAACTGCTGAAGTGAAATGTGAAAGTGATTCAAAGAAATGAAAGAAATTCACAGTGAAATGAAAGAAATTCCAAGTGAAATGGGAAGACAAGCAAAGCCTGCAAATAAAGTTCTGGGTGTCAAATGAGCAAATCCTTGTTGGCCAAGAAAAAAATATCCACAGGAATGAAAATTGGCCTGGGGGGCTCAAGAGGAGGCTTGTGATTTTTTCCAAGTCAGAACCCCACAGTTGAAAATCTCCCTTCCCAGGGAGGTTTCCAGTGCTAAGCTAGATAAAGAACCACCTCAAAAGGATGCTACCAGCAATCAGAATGCCTGCAAGGGGTGCAGAAAGAGGGCAGAGCAGCAGAAAAAGCAGCAGCTTAGAAAGCAGCAGTGAGATCTCTCAGAAGCCAAGCTGCCAATGCACTGAGCAAACAGCCACCCCTGAGTTCTTTGGGTGAGAGCAAAAAGAGCAGGGATGGAAGGAAGAAATGCTCAGCATGGGGTAGAGGTGAAGGGAGGACTAAATGTTGCCTCAGAAGGATTTAATCATTGGTGTGAAAAGGGGCTAAATGTGAGGCAAGGGGAGGGAAACTGACAATTCAGAGCTCTCTGTGGTGGATGTAGGGAAAATTCCTTCTCTGGCTCTGGAAAAGCAAGAGGAAATCTCAACTCCTTCATCAGGGTTTGCTCACCAGAGCACCTAATGCAATACTTAACTAGCTAACTAGTATTCTAACTAGTTCTTTTTCTAAGATGGTTCCATTTGTAGCGTTTGGGGGGGAAAAATAAACCAAAGAACACAACAAACAAACCAACCCAACCCAGTTCTCTGTGCAGCTGGAGTTACTGGGAGGGAGTGTGAGATGCAGCTTCTCCTGAACCATCCAAGAGTCCAGCAGATCCTGTGAGTGTTCCTGTGCTGGGCAGGTGCTTCACCCCGTGGCTGACTTGGGCAGGCTCCCAGTTGAGTCACTGGGCAGGTTACTGGGCTGCCCAGTCACTTCAGGGCAGGGTGGAGGGGCTCGGGTTCACCCTGGGGCAGCGATGCCCTTCAGGTGGCTGGAGGTGCCCAGTGAGGCAGTTCAGGGCAGGGTCCAGCTTCTGGGTCCTCCTTTTTTAGCTCTGCTGTGAGCCCAGGGCCAAGCTGGGACCCTCATCTCTGAGGTGATGGTGCAAAGATGAAGGAGGATGGAGAGATGCCAAGTATTATTTCCAACACAGGCACCTCCAGGTCTCCTCCTCCACTGCACACAGGCTCCTGGAAAGCCTTCCCCTTTCCCTTACTTTCTCTCCTCCTGCTCAGGCACGTTGCTGAGCAGGCCAAAAGTCAGTGCTGCTCTGGGAGGGAGCCCCTCTGCTCTCAGCAGTGACACAGCAGCAGAGGAGCCAGGTGGGAAGGGAAGGAACCCAAGCGAGGGAGAGGTGGCAGGAAAATGGAAGACACAAGAGGAGGAGAGAAAAAGAAGAGGAAAAATTAAAAAAAAAACTTTCTTCCTGCCACTTGTGGCAAAATTGCTCCCACTGTCCATTAGCAGATGATTTTTCCCTGTTCTCCTGCAGCCTGGCAGCAGATGGAAGAAGCCAGAGAGGTGGGACAGAGGACCCAGGTCCTGCTGAACCAGTGGGATGTGAAACCTTGCAGCACTGAGTGGCTGTCAGTGCTTTCCTGCTGCTCCCTGCCACTCTCCTGGCAGCAGTTCTGAGCCTGGCAGAAGGCAGCAGAGGTGGGAAGGGGGAAAAGGGAGATGCTTTTGTTCTTTATTTCTTTTTTTTTTCCCCTTTAAAACCACAGTGAATGTCTCTAACACGAAGCTGGGCTGCTCATGGTTCCCCAGTTCTTGCAGCAAGCAGGCTCACTCCTGCTCTGACACAGGGTAGATGTTCAAAGTGTTCCCTCAGGGGAGGGGAGGGGGTTGGCAGCTGCTGGTTTCATCACCTCTTTCGAAGCTTGTTTATGGCCCTTGCAGCTCTGCTCACTCTCCTGTCTCTGCTGTCCACCCCAGACTCCTCTGCCTGCCTTTCTTGCAGCCCCACGAGGCACTGGCAGGGGCTGGTTTGGCTTGGAAGGGACCTTCAGCATCATCTGGTTGCAGTTCCAACTCTCCTGCTATGGGCAGGGACACCTCCCACTCAAGCAGGGTGCTCCTAAACCCCATCCAACCACTTCCTCGGGATTAGTTTCAGGATGTTTTGTGTGGGAGAGCAGCTGCCTTGTCTCCAGATGCTCTCCAGGGACCCTAATTCCCTCTGGAAATGCCAAAGGGTGACCAGGACAGTGCTCTGAGAGGCTGTGAATATTCACCCTCATCTCCTACACACCCCCCAAGGCTCAGTGGCCAGGATGCACTCAGCTCTCCTGCCCTTCACCATCACCTCAAGCAGCCCCTTGCAGGGTGCTGCTCCTCCCTTGCTGGGTGGAAGGCTTCCATGGCAGCTCTGCCACCAGTGCCAGGGGTTCCCTCTCCCCTCCCAGTGGCTGCTGGAGCGTGGCTGGAGGCAGCAGCTTTGCTTGGTGACCCCCTGGCTGGGGAGGTCTCTGCAGAGTCTCTTTGCAGCTCCTGATGTGAAGAGGGGCCCCTCTTTCTGACCCCACCTCCTTTCCCCTTTTATGAGAGGCTGGCCTCTTTCAACTGACAGCAGGGCTTTCCTGCAGGCTTGTTAGCTTTAGCTGGAACAATTTCCTTTGAACTCAGCTTGAATTCACATCTCCATGGCAATGGGATCAGGGCTTTGTCTCTTGCAACCTGCCCTTCACCCTCCAAGCAGAGGTTCTAGCAGGAGTTGGGAAGGGAACAATGTGCCACCCTGGCCAGCATCACCAACCTCTTCCAGAGGCATCTGCTGGGATGATTCCAGTGTCTGGAGCTTCCCTTGGGGAGGGGAGAGGAAAAGCTGCAGCAGATGCTGGCAGGTCCTCACTGTGTTTAGATGAGTGGCAGCAGTGTGGCTGTGTGTGCTGGGGGGGAAAGGAAAGCAGCTTGTTTCACTCCACCAGAAACCATCCCAAACAAACACGGGTCCCCTGGCTGCCTCTGGTGCTGAGCCAAAGCAGTGGAAGGAAAACAGTGCTCCCTCTTCATCCAAACCCAGCCTTTTCCCTGCTGCCACTTCACCTCTCCCACAGTTCTCCATCCCTGCCACGTCCTCTCCTGCATCTCTAATGGCTGAGGAAGCTGCTGCTGGAGCTTGGCTGGGTTGCTCTCTGCAGGTTGGGTGATGCTCTGAACACCTCCAGCACAAAAAAAGCCACGTGCAAGTCCACGACCACCAGGCTGTTGGCTCTTTGGACACTCCTTATTCCTCCCCCAGAAGGAAGATCCCCCTTTTTCAGGCTGTTAGGAAACTTGACCTTCCCAGCTATGCTAACTATGCATCACCCCATAGCCCAGGCAACTCAGGCAGCAGATAAAGAGCCACTTTCTTCCCTCCCTGGCTCCCTCCTACTCCCAGCCCTGGCCCACGTGGCTCTGTCTGGTTGGCAGTAGTGGGCTCTTACTAACAATATGGGTTTTTTTTCCCCCTCTTCTAGAGTGAGAGGCTGGTTTTGCAGCCAAGTCTGTAGGTGGGAAGGAAAAAAAAAAAGAGGCTTTTTTTTCCTTTGAATGCCGGGTAAATTCTTTGGGAGCTGCCTGAGGGAAAGAAAAATCTCAGTTTCTTCTTGGTAGGGGGAGAGGGAAACACTGCAGCAGCCTCTTCCCTTTCTCCTGCTGCTGCTCTTGGTTCAGTTCCCTGCTCCAAAGTGCTCTGGGAAGGCAGTGCTCTCCCCACCCCTGACCCCCTGGCATGGGCAAGGACAGGGAAGCCCCAGACTGATGGTCCACATCCATCCAGAGCAGTTGTGCTGGATGCTCCACCAAAGCCAGGGCTGTGCTTCCAAAAGGGAGCAGAATAAGACCCTTTCCAGCATGAGATGCTGGGGTCAGGGGGGGTTCAGCAGGGTGCCTGGGGCACCACAAGGCTTCGAGCTCTGGGTTCAAGCTTTTGTGAGGCAGTTGTGCTTGTTTGATTTCCTTTTTTTTTTTTTACCTCCTCCTTCCCCACCCCCCCAGTGCTTTTTCTTCCTCCTCCCAGGGAGTTCATGCAGCTGGATCACAGCAGGCAGTTTTCATTCTCTGTTAATGAGAAACTCCTGCACTTTGTCCCTTGAAACAGAGCCATGTTTGCCATGTGATTGTGGGGAAGGGCTCCAGCTAAGGTTAGGGCCAGAAAGAGAGGTGAAGGGATAAGCTCTCATGCCAGGGGCAGAGCTGGGTGGTGGGAAGGCATCAGCTGAAAGCTGGGGGAATCAAAGCCTGGCTGGCCTCACCCTGCTGACCCTGTGCTGACTCAGTGGCTGTCTGGCTCTCCTCGTATCAGGGAGTGGGAATTCATCCCCTTCCACACTCCCCACCTCCCCCCTCAGCTGTGATTAGCACACCAGAGGCTGCATCACAGCAGCTTCCACTCTCCCCTGACTGGGAATCATAAACCAGGGGGATGTTTTCCTGGAGCTGAGCTGGCCTCTTCCCACGGGAGCAGCCAGGGAACCCCCCAGCACTGGGACAGAACCCCTGGGCAGCTGGTGAGAGCATCCCAGAGGGGGAAGGGGAGGTTTCTTTGGCACAACCCAGCCTTTGTTGCCAACCTCACTTAGCTTTTCCCCATTAATCCATCCCCTTGTGGATAAAAAAACAAGCCTTTTCTGAGCAGGTTTGCAGGGAGTTGAGCCCCTCTGTGCACTCCAGGAGCTCCTGCTCTAAACTGCCACAGCACCAAGTGCCAGGCTCTGCCTCCCTCCTGCTGTGCTTAGTGGCTCTTATCTCCAGCAAAAACTCTTTCTTGTCTCACTTAATCCAGACAAGGCTGCCCTGGCCCTTCTGTGGCTCCATCCCACTCAGGGATTCTTGTTCTCTTGCAATCCCTGCCCAGGGAGCTGTGGAGGGAATAGAATGTGATTTTTTTCCTGCAGCACTGAGAGCTGCTCAATTAATTCTGGGCTGCAGGCTGGCTTGCAGCAGTGCCCCACAAACAGCTTGATGGATTCTCTCAGTGCCTGGAAGTGGTTGGCAGGGCAGCTACAAAGCAGGACCATCTTGTTTTGTCCTCAGCCAAGCCTCTCAGCTTCATGCCACAGCCCTTTGAGAACACAAAGGGAACTTCCCAGTCTTCCCAGCAGTAGTTCTTGTCTAACTCCAGTTCTCGTGCCCTCTTTCTGTTTTCTTTCACACTTCCCTGCCTCCTCAAAGCATTAATAGGAAGGGCTCTGGTTTTACACCACAGCACGACTCAATGAAGCCTCCAGAGTAATAAACCTCTCCAGTTTTTGGCTGTTTGAAATTCAGAGCCCAATTCTTTCACAAGTTGGGGTCGGGAGCTCTGGGATTTGGGAATTAGCTTCTCAGAGGATGCTGCTGTTTCCCCCCACAGAATGCAAAGCAGAAACATCTTGGTTTTTTTGCTGCACTGGAGGAAAGGAGAAACTTCCCAGCAAAAAAGGTGGTTTCTTAGCTTTTGCATTCCTGTTTTCCCCACCTCCTTAATGAAGGGGTGAGCAGGGGGGGGAGGCAAAGCAATGGGGAGCTCTCAGCCAGCTGTGATTTTTCACCAGCACCCGAGAAACTGCCTGAGCTGGGCAGCTGCACTGGGCTGGGTTAGTGAAATGACAGCAGCTCAGCTGGGCTGGGGGAAGGAGAACTTCCCAGCACTGGGGGGGAGCCTGTGGGGGAAGCCCCTTCACTGAAATAATGAGGCAAAAGCAGGACAAGCCCTTGGAAGACTGGCTAGGGGTAGTGAAAATTCTCCTTTCGTGCCCTGGTACGGTGCCCAGCTGGTGAGCTGCCACGGTGTTCAGCCAGCAGGATGGGAGCAGGATGGGGGGTGTAAAGGGTTACCTGGAAGAATTCCGTTTCCTTGGCTGGCCTCGTGCTTCCCATGTTCTATCAGTCCCCCAGCATGCTGGAACTGAGGCCAGGCGAGGAAGAAAAGGGGGTTTTAAACTCTTTTCATTCTTTTTGTTGCTGCTGTTCCATCCCCCAGACGCCACATCAGCAGCAAGCTGCAGGATGACCTCAATGAGGAACAGATTGTCCCCTGGCTTGCCTCCATCTCTCTCTGCCTGCAGGGACAGCAGGCAGGAGGACCTTGAGCTGGGAAGAGGAGATGAGGGAGGGGGGATTGTTTCCAGGAGCCACGTGTCAGGATGCTGGTACCCGGGAGCTGGAGCCAAAGCAGCAGCAGGGGCTGGGAGCTGCAGAAAGTGGCACTGGGAGGGGGGTTTCTTCCCATCACTCGTGGCTTGGGGGCTTGGGGGCAGCACCCAGCAAGTGGCAGCTAGAGCTGGGATCAGCTGGTGAGGGCAGTGCTATGGCCTGGACTGAACCAGCCCTTCCAGCTACAGATAGGGAGGGAAGAACAAGATATGGAATAGGATAGAAATAGGAGATTGAATAGGATAGAAAGAGAAGAATGGAATAGAAATAGATTTAGAATAGAATAGAATAGAATAGAATAGAATAGAATAGAATAGAATAGAATAGAATAGAATAGAATAGAATAGAATAGAATAGAATAGAACAGAATAGGAATAGAAAAGAATAGAATAGAATAGAATAGAATAGAATAGAATAGAATAGAATAGAATAGGAATAGAAATACATTAGAAGTACATTAGAAATAGAATAGATTGGAAATACATTAGAAATAGAAAGAATAGAATAGAAAAACATTAGAAATAAAATAGAATAGAAATAAATTAGAAATAGAAGACTAGAAATAGAATAGATTA
>VYZU01070880.1:0-20436 GCA_013401355.1 Ceyx cyanopectus
AGAGTTGTGCAACAGAACAAAATAAAATGGTTTGACCTATTTCCAAGCCTGCTGTTCGCAGGATAAATAAAACCACTACAACTAGAACCTGAACATTTATGAAAGTCATATCTTTGAGCCACAGGTCAAATTCATTCATCAGTCCTGATGAAAAGCCTGGAAGTTTTAACTTTAAAACCCAACAGTCTCTTTTCTCTCATCTATCACCATGAGGCTTTTTCTGTCTATCTGTAGTAAATGTAATCTTTTAAATAAAAAAAAAAAAAAAAGAGTGCTGAAAACTTCATTGTATATAAGTATTATTTATTTTACATACTGTCTCTTATTAACTGCAGTAACTTTTTGAGGGACAGAATTATCACAGTTTCCTGGAGTGGACTCTGTCTCAAGGGAATGCTTTGACAAGAGCCAATTGTGAGCCAAGATTAGGTAGGTAAGGTCTTTCTGCATGAATTTGCAGATCCTGAATGAAAACACACACACACACACAGGGCTAATCTCGGTGCAAACACAGGTGACAGAGAGGTCACAGATTCACAGATGTTAGGGGTTGGAAGGGACCTAGAAGATCATCTAGTCCAACCCCCCTGCCTGAGCAGGATCACCTAGACCAAGTCACTCAGGAACAAATCCAGGCAGGTCTTAAGTGTCTCCAGAGATGGAGACTCCACAACATCNGGTGTCCAAAACTGGACCCAGTACTCGAGGTGGGGTCTCACCAGTGCAGAGTAGAGAGGGAGGAGAACCTCCCTTGACCTGCTTGCCACACTTCTCCTAATGCATCCCAGGATGCCATTGGCCTTCTTGGCCAATGCAAGGGTGCATTGTTGGCTCATGGTCATCCCCCTGTCACCAGGACCCCCAGGTCTGGTCAGTAAATATCTGTGCTCATGCAGGTTATAAAACATGTATTCTACCTGCTTGGGAACCTAAAAAAGTAGTTAACTAAGTGAGGAGAGATTTTACAGTTCTTCTACAATTTTACAGTTCTTTACAGTTCTTCTAGCCAAGTGCCTAGATTAAAGATCCCAGAGAAGGCAGATATCTGTGTTTATTGGAAGAATCACTGAAGTCACTGAATACAAATAAACAGCTGATCATTTAGCCTCCTGAGGATACTGCTGCAGTGCAAGCAACTTTCTCCCTGTTAGGGGAAGAGGAGGAATGGCAATGAACTGAGATACCTGCATGCAATGGGCCTGTCATCTGACATTTGGAATCATGCATATGGCTCTTGTACATCATGTTATTTATGCTTCAAGTAACACAGGATGCCAAGAGCTCATGTGAAATGTAACAGTTGGTTCAATTCTTTCTAAAGGTCAGGGACTCCTATCCCTCTGCTACTGACTTTGCACATTATCTGCATAAATTATCATTATCCTTGGCTATTTATAAAAACTAATTAATTAAGTTATTGGCAACTCAATGCTGCTTACATATTAAGATACTCTTTGCCTATTATTCCTTCTAAGATGCATTTCATATCAGAAAAAAAATGAAGTATGCCCTGGAAGGGCTTGCTTGGTTCTGCTAACTTGATTTTTGCTCTCTGAAAAGGTGATGAGGATAGGTCAGGGTTCCTCCTACTGCTCTACAGCAGTACAACAAAATGGAGTTAGAGGAACATAGGTACGATTTGAAAGCAGTTTTTTTAACTCCTAACTTTCCTCCCTAATGTTGGGATATCACTGAAGACTTTTGTTCTCTATTTTTGTACACAGAGGATTTTGTGTAAGAAGATCATTTATCCTCTCTCAACTATTTTGACTGAGGAACTCAAGTTAGAGAAGGTCTGAGTGAAAATTGGAGGAATTGGGGTAATGGCCAAAAGAAAAATTGCAAGCACTAATTTTAGAGAAAAAAATCAGTGGTTTTTTTTGCTGTTTTCCATTAATTTCTTTATCATAAAAAGAAATTAATTTTATTCTAATAACTACTGAACAAAACAAACCAGGATGAACCAGCTTGCATGATGCAGAGACATGGATGGAATGGAGCCACTGTATATCTCCACCTTTATTTTTTCCTCTCAAGTTTGCACACCTGTGTCATGGTACAGATTGACAAAACAAATGACAGGAGCTTTCCATAAAACCTTTATTTCTGTGACATTATTTGTTTCTCCCTTTATTAATTTCTAATCCTGTTCCCACAGTTCTAATTCTGATAGTATTTGATCTATGTTGGTCTTTGTGAGTTCTGTTTCTGGAGAATCAAATGAGAAACTGCATGTTTGATTTTTTATTAATTAATTAGACAAGATAATGAGTAGCACATTGCAAGGCAATATTTCAAGCTTTTAACTTTTGGATAGCAGTGTTCAGACTGGAAGTACAGCATAGGGGAGTAAGGCACGGGTCTCACCCAGCAACTTGTAGACGTAAAGTAATGTAACCGAAGTGGAAGACCAGCCATTTCTGCTTTGTTGCTTCTTGTATGTCTCAGGTGAGAACTAGAATTCAAAGTTTATTATGTTCAAATGAGTTAAAACTTACAGAAATGTTGGAATTATTTCACATTTTGAAATGTTTTCTGGGAGCCTTAACTTTAAGGAAGTTACTATTACTTTACTTTTCTAAGAACATAGGATTTTTTTATTTTTAAAATATTCTGGATTAAAGGCTGTACAGAGAGTTGAGGAGCCTTTTTGACTGTTATTTGAAGTTTTTCAACTGACTTCAGTAGGAGCAGGATCAGACTTTTCAGATCACCAGATGTTGGTGACTGGAAAGGCTCAAAGAAATATTGTTCTTAGGATGAAAGGAGCAGGGAGAGTCAGTGATATTTTGTGCTGGAATTTCTATTACACAAGAATGTCAGAGGGCATGAAGTATTTGAAGGAGGAAATACAATGTCAGGTAATACTGGATGTAAAAAGCTAAATACAAAGCCAAATACAAAGTGTGCACAATATAAGGAAGGACTCATTTAAATCCTAAATTATTCTAGAGTTTTAATGAATAGTCCTTTAACATTCTTTATAAGCTAAGTAAATCTTCTTAAAATTCTTCACAAATCACAGCTACTTTCAAAAAATTAGTTTCTTTTGGCAGCTATATTAACATATGTCTCTGCATAAAGGAATCATGTTGAATACATGCAATGTAATATTGAGATATACATTTTTTTTTAAAGGGATTAGAGGATCCAGAAATATAATCTTCTTCTTGTAATCCTGTATTAATCCATTCTGTACTGCTAAGGCTTTTATTTGAGTGTGGAGCACACAAAGATTCTGGCAGAAGTGAAAAAAAAAAAAAGAAAATGAAAAGTCTTGTGTATATAAATCCCCAGAGTTACACCTATAAAGAATTTCTGCAATCTGCAAAGAAAGGAACAGCCCCAGGAACTAATCTCTTATTGCATGGATTTCTCTTTTTGTCCTGACCTTGGCTCTTGCACAGCCCCAGTAAGTGTGCCTGTGCCTCGCGATGAGATTGCTGCTGCTGCTGCCTCCAGGGCAGGGCTTTTCAGCAGCAACGAGCTGTTGAACTAATCCCACACTGAGATCACTCCTACACTCCAAGGGGCTTGATTTTCACTAGCCGCTAGACCTGCAGAGACGAGAAATCCATTGATTTTGTGGCTTGCGATGAAAACGCTAATGCTTAATTATCAACGCAGTTAGTGAACTTCAGAGCAGGGCCTGATCTAAGTGGAGAGCAGATCACACGGAATTTGCTTGAAGCTGCAGCCTACCTTAAAAGCTAAGAGTGGCAAGAATGTTTTCCTCCAGGTGTTTCTATCAAAACTCGATTAAAGATTGTTAGCAAGGGAGAAGAATCTATTTTTGCTTCTGAAGTTTGAATCAACAATGACTTCAATATTAGAAATGGACTGAGATTCAATCTAATTATGTGGGAAGTCTGAGGAGCTGTTCCTCAGGGTAAGGTAATATTCTAATATCCACAGTCTGTCACCATTATAGGCTATAACACTAAATACTGCTAGTGGTATTATTTCTACTCAATTTATATTAAAAAAATCCACCCTACTTATTTGACAAGATAAAACACAATTGAAACATGAGGGGACAGCTTTGTGGCATTACAGCAATCCTAAATTTGGAGTACTGAGCATCTTCTTGCATTTCTCATATTGCTCATTCACATTTCTGGTTTTCAGCAATCTTTGCGTTTCCTTAGATCTATTTCCTGAATTATTTTTTTCTCTCAGACGAAGGATTATTTTTTCATCTGTGGGCAAACGGGCCTATTGCAGCTCTCAGGGCACTCCATCTTGTGCTGACAGCCTGCCACCCTGAATTGTGCAAAGGAGCAGTGTTCACAAGCCCCACGTTTCCTCTGTGCCTCTCCTAACAGCCTCTCTCCATCCCCTCCTCTGTAGCTATTCTAGACTCCTTCAAGGGACATAAGAATGCAGAGAGATCTTGCTTTTACCAGTCAGTGTCCTGTTGTATTTCTGCCTTCACAAATTACTTCTCTTTCAATCTACTTGGTAATTTTGATCAGATAATAGACTACCTTAATTTTGATACACCATGAAACACTGGTGGAACTTGCCACAGTATCATGATGCAAGTGTCATCACGTGCTGTCAAAAACATCAATTAAAAGGAAATCTTACATCCAAAACACTCAATTTGCAGTGTTATGTGTTGTGGTTTTGTGCCTTTCTTTACTGTTGCTGGAAGGATTTATTTAAACGATCTCTGTTTGTTGCTAATACTCTCTAAATAACACTGTGCTCCTCTTGATCTCTTGCAGCAGCAGGTTTTAATGTAGTCAAGAGCACAGCTTTGCATTATTCTCTGGGTTTCATAGGTGAAGACTGGGGAAGGATTCTCAACTAATACTTTTCTCTCACAGCACCATTTTTCAATTTGCTGAAAATGGCCTTTGTATGTTCAGGGTTTTGATATTTTTAGTGTAATTTTTCCTGCCATACATTTTTAGAGTTTGGTGAACAATGATGCATTTCTAAATTTATCGTTGTACTGCCTGCTGTTCACCATCTGATCCTTTTGTAGTTTTTCAGTACCTTTCTCTGTTTGATATTTGCACTTTCTTCTTCTTCCCTCAGATGTTTCGTATTCTATGGTTTTTTTTGGTTAGTAGGATTTAGCTGATCCTATGAATTTAGCACTTTAATGAATGATGTAACCCCACTGTCAACTTTATCTGTATTAATAACAATAAGTACATGCATTATTTTCTAGAATTGAGTCATAGCTGATGCACAGAACAGAGCAGGCTGCAGAGCTTGAATCACAAAACTCCTTCTAATACTTGCTGCACCTTATTAATGTAGGATCGACTATTTTTCTTGTTGGCATGAAAATCCTGAATAAGAAAATAATTTGGTCCTACAGCTGCAACACATTTTATGATTGTGAGCAGTGGAAATATTTTTCTTATTTATCTAATTTTAAGTGGTCAGAAATTTCCATCTGTATCAGTGGAGTATGCATGACTCTTAATTAACTAATATTGCTTCATTTTGGTAACGGTTTTATAACCGTATTGTTTAAAATATGGCATGAAATATGTGAATTATGTTAGCAACAACAACAAAAAAAGATAAATCCTTTAATATATTTCCCTACCCAACCTATAGCTAAGTATTACTAGCTTACCTGTCTCATTTGTACTCAGCTCATTTTGGTTCTAAAATAATTATTCTTTGTTAACAGAAAATGCACTAACTTGAAAAAAAATAGTGTGTATTAATAAAAGTTTGTTTTCATTCAGTTTCTATCTTCATCCCACCAATGACTTTATTAAAAGAGTGACTTCTCATAAAGGGGGAAGAGCAAACGGGCATTTGAACAGATGAGCTTAATAAAGATTCTGCAATATATCTGCCACAAATGGTTGAGCAGCATTGCTAAAGCAGGACTAAGCTATGACTGAGAATAAAGGACTTCCAAATGGTTTGTGCTCTCAGTGAAGAAGTTTTAGATTAAAAGACAAAAGTTGTGATGTAAATGTACATAGATCAAACAGGACACGTAATGGAACCTTGGTATATAAAAGGAAAAATCCACTTTCTTCCAGAGTAATAAAATTGCAGTATGCTGCAGTGGGAGAACAGTAAATCCTGTATTGTCTATTTTTTTTATTTTTTTTTTTTTTTACTGCTCCTAGTTGAGGTATGGTTTCTGTCTCTTATCTCAAAATATTTTTAAAATCCCAGATGGTTTACAGTGTCACCAAAAGTAACATTATTAAAGCTTTAAATTTTCATAGGTATCCCTCTTGTGAATCTTTGTGCAAAGTAGCAAGAAGTTATTCTGACTGTTATTCCTGTGCTATAGACTTTTCCTAATAGTGTATGGAAAAAATGGAAGAATTTTTTACAGCACTGTGTTTAGAAGGACAAATAGCTTCAAATATGTAGTTACTGAATAAAAAATGTCACAATGAATATAATATAGATTTTTAATCACCACAACTTCCTGATAGGATTAAGTCTAAAATGTCCTGTCATCCAAAACCTAGTGAAAGAAATTCAGCTCATCTAAACATTTAAACATTGGACATGCTTCTGATGCTTCCACCATTTTGGTGGTCAGGGTATTAGACACTGTGTACCTGTAATCTCTATATTTTGATGCAGAGTTTTTCATTGCTCAGGAAAAATGCAAAACAGTGTTTCAGTGCAACCCTGACTTTCAGGTAGGGTTATGGATTTCTTTGTGTTTAATTTTGAGATGTAACTTGAATTACAGTCTCGCACAAAAACATAAATTTTGCTTTTAGCTCTTCCAAAGCTTTTGTTTAGAATATTCATATTTAATTATATTTTCAAAATTTAAAAATATATATTCAGTATATTTCCTGTTATTTCCTTAAATACAGATTTTTTACTTAATTATTAAATTTAAACCTCCTGATGATCTTCTAAGTAGCTATCTAGTCTCATTTACCAAGATCAGTTTATTTTGAGAGGCATTTTTATTGATGTATTGTCATTATTTATTTTGTGTATACATTTAAATCTAACAGGTTTACAGCAACAGACAAATGCTGTTAAAACCAAAACAGGTAAATATGAAGATGCTGATATAGTGCATCATGTTTTTAAGTGGAGTGCGTTGCACAGAAATTGTCATTTGCTACAGTAAGACTCTGTTTGTTCGAAAAATCTGCCTACTCTTTGTTTTTTAATGAAGGTCACTGCTGCCTATGAAACCTGAAAAAGAAACTGGAAATGGGTATTTCTGCCCTTTCTGAAAGAAGACCTGGGAAGACAGTCTCATGACTTTGTATTTCATGTAGTTGTGTGAATCTGAAATGGAATCTCGGGAGCACATTCCCCTTCCCCTTGTTGTAGCTTAGCTGGTTTGGGAGGCTGTCACTGAAAAAGGCTTGTTTGAAGGAGAAACTAGAAGACCCCACAACAGCCCCTCTGCCTTTGTTTGGCACAAAGACCCTGCTCTGAGCTAGACTGTGGCTGCATCTGCACCACAGCTCACACTGCTCTGATCCCGATCCCAACCTGCTGCCCTGGCTTTCTGTTTTCAGCTTGGGCCTNATTTTTTTTTTTACTGCTCCTAGTTGAGGTATGGTTTCTGTCTCTTATCTCAAAATATTTTTAAAATCCCAGATGGTTTACAGTGTCACCAAAAGTAACATTATTAAAGCTTTAAATTTTCATAGGTATCCCTCTTGTGAATCTTTGTGCAAAGTAGCAAGAAGTTATTCTGACTGTTATTCCTGTGCTATAGACTTTTCCTAATAGTGTATGGAAAAAATGGAAGAATTTTTTACAGCACTGTGTTTAGAAGGACAAATAGCTTCAAATATGTAGTTACTGAATAAAAAATGTCACAATGAATATAATATAGATTTTTAATCACCACAACTTCCTGATAGGATTAAGTCTAAAATGTCCTGTCATCCAAAACCTAGTGAAAGAAATTCAGCTCATCTAAACATTTAAACATTGGACATGCTTCTGATGCTTCCACCATTTTGGTGGTCAGGGTATTAGACACTGTGTACCTGTAATCTCTATATTTTGATGCAGAGTTTTTCATTGCTCAGGAAAAATGCAAAACAGTGTTTCAGTGCAACCCTGACTTTCAGGTAGGGTTATGGATTTCTTTGTGTTTAATTTTGAGATGTAACTTGAATTACAGTCTCGCACAAAAACATAAATTTTGCTTTTAGCTCTTCCAAAGCTTTTGTTTAGAATATTCATATTTAATTATATTTTCAAAATTTAAAAATATATATTCAGTATATTTCCTGTTATTTCCTTAAATACAGATTTTTTTACTTAATTATTAAATTTAAACCTCCTGATGATCTTGTAAGTAGCTATCTAGTCTCATTTACCAAGATCAGTTTATTTTGAGAGGCATTTTTATTGATGTATTGTCATTATTTATTTTGTGTATACATTTAAATCTAACAGGTTTACAGCAACAGACAAATGCTGTTAAAACCAAAACAGGTAAATATGAAGATGCTGATATAGTGCATCATGTTTTTAAGTGGAGTGCGTTGCACAGAAATTGTCATTTGCTACAGTAAGACTCTGTTTGTTCGAAAAATCTGCCTACTCTTTATTTTTTAATGAAGGTCACTGCTGCCTATGAAACCTGAAAAAGAAACTGGAAATGGGTATTTCTGCCCTTTCTGAAAGAAGACCTGGGAAGACAGTCTCATGACTTTGTATTTCATGTAGTTGTGTGAATCTGAAATGGAATCTCGGGAGCACATTCCCCTTCCCCTTGTTGTAGCTTAGCTGGTTTGGGAGGCTGTCACTGAAAAAGGCTTGTNGCTCCTAGTTGAGGTATGGTTTCTGTCTCTTATCTCAAAATATTTTTAAAATCCCAGATGGTTTACAGTGTCACCAAAAGTAACATTATTAAAGCTTTAAATTTTCATAGGTATCCCTCTTGTGAATCTTTGTGCAAAGTAGCAAGAAGTTATTCTGACTGTTATTCCTGTGCTATAGACTTTTCCTAATAGTGTATGGAAAAAATGGAAGAATTTTTTACAGCACTGTGTTTAGAAGGACAAATAGCTTCAAATATGTAGTTACTGAATAAAAAATGTCACAATGAATATAATATAGATTTTTAATCACCACAACTTCCTGATAGGATTAAGTCTAAAATGTCCTGTCATCCAAAACCTAGTGAAAGAAATTCAGCTCATCTAAACATTTAAACATTGGACATGCTTCTGATGCTTCCACCATTTTGGTGGTCAGGGTATTAGACACTGTGTACCTGTAATCTCTATATTTTGATGCAGAGTTTTTCATTGCTCAGGAAAAATGCAAAACAGTGTTTCAGTGCAACCCTGACTTTCAGGTAGGGTTATGGATTTCTTTGTGTTTAATTTTGAGATGTAACTTGAATTACAGTCTCGCACAAAAACATAAATTTTGCTTTTAGCTCTTCCAAAGCTTTTGTTTAGAATATTCATATTTAATTATATTTTCAAAATTTAAAAATATATATTCAGTATATTTCCTGTTATTTCCTTAAATACAGATTTTTTACTTAATTATTAAATTTAAACCTCCTGATGATCTTCTAAGTAGCTATCTAGTCTCATTTACCAAGATCAGTTTATTTTGAGAGGCATTTTTATTGATGTATTGTCATTATTTATTTTGTGTATACATTTAAATCTAACAGGTTTACAGCAACAGACAAATGCTGTTAAAACCAAAACAGGTAAATATGAAGATGCTGATATAGTGCATCATGTTTTTAAGTGGAGTGCGTTGCACAGAAATTGTCATTTGCTACAGTAAGACTCTGTTTGTTCGAAAAATCTGCCTACTCTTTGTTTTTTAATGAAGGTCACTGCTGCCTATGAAACCTGAAAAAGAAACTGGAAATGGGTATTTCTGCCCTTTCTGAAAGAAGACCTGGGAAGACAGTCTCATGACTTTGTATTTCATGTAGTTGTGTGAATCTGAAATGGAATCTCGGGAGCACATTCCCCTTCCCCTTGTTGTAGCTTAGCTGGTTTGGGAGGCTGTCACTGAAAAAGGCTTGTTTGAAGGAGAAACTAGAAGACCCCACAACAGCCCCTCTGCCTTTGTTTGGCACAAAGACCCTGCTCTGAGCTAGACTGTGGCTGCATCTGCACCACAGCTCACACTGCTCTGATCCCGATCCCAACCTGCTGCCCTGGCTTTCTGTTTTCAGCTTGGGCCTGGCTCATCACTAGGGATTTGCTGATGCTTGCTGGGCTCTTGGCTGATCCTGGTTACTGTGCCTGGATATGATCCTCACTCTGAGTTACTGGCTTGGTTTGCTGACTCCATGTCAGGAAGGCTGCTGCCCCTACCCTCCTTGTGATGCTCAGTGGCCATCTTGGCTTCCTTAACACGGCAACATGCCCTTGCAGCTGACAGTGCTAAAGGGAAAAAGTTCTAATGCTCTCTAAACCTGCTTATTTCAATTGTCTGCTTCTGCTCTTTGTTAATGTCACCCAATTACTGAATCTGTCCATTTGTGGTGACCTTGAAGCTGCATAAGCAAATACTTACAAGTACTTAGGTTCTTACAGTTCCCTGCTTCCCACATTTAAATCACTACATCCATCATGAAAGTGCATGTCACTTCATGCTAATGGTTATTTGATTAGCAGCAAATTGAAATTATCTGGATGAATTGTCAGTGGCAATGATTTAGCTATAGCTCAGTGTTAACACCAGGGTGAAACGTAAGGAGGATGGAGCATAGGGAGTGCAGCGTTAGCTCTTCAAGAATGATCAGAATAAAGGGTATGGTCAGTAATCTCAATTTACCAGTGCCTGTACTGGAATGAAGCAAAGGTACAGCTTAATTGGTTCAAAGAATGCCACTGTTTTGGGATGGTGCATGCTTAATTTGACAATGGTGATTAAGAATTAAGCAGCTCATCCAGTTGCCATGATTTTTCTTGGAAGCTTTATTATCTGAACTATTGTGCAAGAAAATGTGTGATTAAAAATGAAGATGTTCTCATGCTCTTGATTCATTTGAGTATTCCTGCATGAAGACACAGTGTTGCTTAAAAGATGTCAATAAGAAGAAAGAAAATACATTTATAAATAAAACAGAAGGGAAAAGACAGCTTAATTCCTTCCAAGCTCAAATAGTCTATTTTATCAGACTTTAAAAATAAATAAATATTTTTGAGACAGAAGACATTTTAAGATAAGGATGCATGTCTCCATTCTGAAGACTGTAGATTTTAAATATTTTTTTCTCTGTCACTAGTATCTATATGATGTGTCTTCATAAAAGCTGTTTAAATCATTTACTGAATTCAAGGACAGGGAAATAATTTGTATTCAGTCTACAAGCTAGAGAGACTATATGTATTTATTTGCATAATACAGAAGCATAAAACCCAAAGCCCATATTCTGATATAAACAGAATAAGATTGTGTAGCTATTAGTAACGGGTGAGTACAGGACCAAAGTATGTACCGGCGCTTTATGAAGGAGAAATTATAGTATGCTTGAGTGTAGCTGGATGGAATAATAAGTTCCTGATAGAATTATACCTACAAACAATTATTTTTAGCTGTCAGTTTGTACTTAGAGAAAAAAAAAAAAATCTATTTAAGAAAGATAAAACCAAAGAGGTGCATCCAGGGAAATACAAAACACAGCTGGATAGGGGTCAGAATTGCTAGTTCTGAGTATTAACAAACTAGGGAAAAACCAGCATACCCTTGAAAGCTCCCATGATCATTGTGAAGGCTGCATACAAATATTCCCAAGTCCTACTAGCTTGTGCTGCCAAAGGCAGGTGGGTGAGTAGGGCAACAAAGGACCCCCAAGAATTTAGAGTTCTTATAAAGTCTTGCTATGGCACAGATCAGCAGAGAGGAAGTGCTTTGCTATGTTCAATACACCTGCTATGTTCAGGTGTACTGAGCATAGCCAAGAATGACTTACTGGCTTTTGTTGCTTACTGGTGAGGTTGTCTGATCATCCAGCATTTCAAGAATGAATTTTCTCTAAACTCCAGAGAATCCCTCATTTTGCTAGCAGTGCAGAACAGTTGTGACATAACGCACACAGAAAAATATCAGTACTGAAATAAAGATGGAAAGGTTAACGTGTTAGTTAACATTTCAAGTTGCTGCAGGATGAAGTGCAAATTTGACTAAAAAATAAATGAATTTTATTAAAACAAGAACAATGGGCAAGAGACATAAAGAGCCTGTTTAAACCTAGGAGAAAACAAGGAAGCAAATACAGCTTTGAGGCCTGTACTACCCAGCCCTGAATTTGCCTAGGAACACATAGAAATGTGAAGCAGGCTTCATCCCATTATCCATGGTAACTGCATCCTGGGCTGTTCAAACACCAACTTTGATTAACTGTGCTGCAATATCCACGGTACGTTCGTGTATGTGCTGAGAGTTGGATCACTCAAAAATCCTCCTGAACAAAATCTCCCATTCAAAGGTTTGAGAGGAACATATCCTTATTATAATAAGGATAGCATAGAAAAAGTCCTTGTGTATTTTCCTTGGAAAACTAGACTGGTTAATGCAGCCCAAAGACAGGTGTTACCTTATCAATATGTCACCTCTGTGATGAGGAATCAAATAGTTCAATAAAAGGTTCTGAAATTCAAGCAAGTTGTTGATACAAAGTGTGTCTGAAGGTGCTCACTGACATTTCCACTTCCTTCTTACATGTTTGACTTTATAGGACTAAGGACAAATAATGAACTTCTGTTTATTTTCCAAGGTCTTTTATTTGTTGATTATCTTAAAGTGAACTAAGTACCATAAGCTAGTGAAGTATCTGTTGATCCCAGACTATTTATCTATACACTATTCTTTACAAGGACTAAACATAAGCGCAAAGTGCAAAATAACTAGACATTTATTACACACTAATTGCTTTAATGTCTACTGGATACATCAGACTGCATAGATGTTTATGTTTTGAGAAATTTGTGAAGGTAAAGGTTGAGAAAATGGTTGCATAAATAAATGTTATTTTAATAAAAGGAAAGGTTCTTTTTGATGCAAAAAAAAAAAAGCATTGATTGTATGTACAATCTTCAGACAAAGCCTGTGTTTTTCAGGTAACAAGCAGGTGACCTCAAGCATTAAATACTTCTCTTTCTTCTTTCCTTGACTCCTCAGATCTGTGTGCAGTTGTTATTTGTGTGTGACCGTTGATGGAAAGAAAAAAGCTACATTAAAAAAGTATACATATGCAGGGCCTAGGTTTTGGTGAAAATATGCTGGTAATTGCTTTTGCTAACCCAGGTTTTACAATGAGATGTGTATGAAGTATCATCAAAGCAAAGCAAAGAAACTGAGAAGGAAATCTAAAGCTTGAGTGAGCAGTCATTTGCCTTTGAAGATAACTTAAACCATAACGTTTAGGTGCCAGTTATAGATGCAGTGCTTATTTACAAATAAAGGGGGCAAATAGAATCCTTCTTAGCATAGATGTCACTGAGATTTGTTGTGATGAGTATTACAGAATACCACATACACGTGAACCTTTTTAGAGAGATTACGTCTGAAGAGCTCACACAGCTTATACAAAGACAGCAACAACAGCTTAGCTAAAGGCAAAGTCATTAGTTTTTGTCAGAAACTCAGTAGCATCCCTAGCCGTACGTCAGTGTTCTGTGAGAAAACTTTTGAGTCCTTTATTGGACATGAAGAAAGTACTTTTTCTGGGCTCATCTTCTGACGTTGGTCTAGATTGAGTGGGCAAATGGGAGCTGCATTTTCATGACTTGTGTATACATAGGGACTACTTCATAAAGATGTCAAAAATAGTTGTTCTAGGTTCATTAGATTCAGGTATTTGGAAGAATCTGTTCTTGCAATATTTTAGGATGTTGCCTTGCTCTATTAAGCACAAATTTTGAAGAGTAGCTTCAAGAGGACAGAGAAGCTAGTTGGGTTCTTTGGGTTTTGTTTTTTTTTTCATCAGTAGCAGGTTTAGGAGTTATTTTCTAGATAAGCTGGTTCTCAAATTGCCTAGTTCACTCAGCAGTTAAGTAATTTTAGTAACTCCAATTTGCTATATATTTATTGTTGTATTTACTGAATAGTGGGTGAATTTTAAATAATATTTACTTTTGAATTTCGCAATCACTGCTTTCTTTTTCAACTTCACTGCTGACCAAAATCTCTATTACAACTGACAACAACATTTTCAAAGATGTCAGGATGAGTTAAGCTTCCAAAAATCAGGGAGGGGGCAGGTTGGTTAAAAGTAGATTTAATAAGAGAGAAATATTTCATTTTTAAATTCAATTTTCAGTTTCCAATTTCTTCAATATTTTTCACATTACTGCAAACAGGAACTTCCTGTATTTACCCATAAAATATTATTTTGATTTACACACTGGATTTTATGTTAAATATTTTAAATTACATTGTCCTTAAGCCTTAACGAGAGTTCTTTATTTCTTTATTCAAGCTTCTTGAACTGTGTTCCCTTGTCACAGCCAGAGATCGACCCAGTGTAAAGTCAGGGCTTTGGAGGCACTTCTGGTAATTTTGTCTCTTTGAAGGGATTTGCCTTATATTTCTATTACTGGGAATTTCCTTTATTTGCAGTATTGATGTACACATTGGCCCAGAGCTATAGGTTTCAGAATTGTTTACTTTTTGTCCCAGTACAATGGCAAATAACAGCCATTTTGACAATTCAAAATCATTTGAAGAGATGGAAATTAAAGCATTAAAACTTAAAAGCTGTAAGAAAGGTTTTATTTTTTTTTTTAGTAACTACCCTCTTTATTTTTTCCTTTACCTCCTGACAGTTTTTATAGGGCAAATACTCTCAGTGACTTTTAGCATTAAGCCATGAAGTTTCCTTCTAGGGCAGGGAAGACAATGAAGTGCCCTGGAGATGTTATTTCTGTCTGATGCTGGTCCTGCAAGGGGACAGCAGATGCAAATTGCAGCTTCCCTTTCTGTTGCTGAACCTTTGCTTATTGCTAGGAAAAGGATGGTGTATTGTGTTTGAGGGAGAGCAGGCATTCAGAACTCTAGGGAACTAGAATCAATGAGTTGTTTAAAGCATTCTTTTGACTGCCTTGTGAGATCAAGTAAATGGTTTTGTTTGGACATTACCTGGTTAAGGCAAGCAATCACTGAACAAAAGGAAAGAGCTTGAGGAATTCCAAAAGGATGGCAGTGGAAAGTGACAATAAAAGTTAGACCTTCCTATACACCTCCTAGTTAAATTAAGGATTCTAGAAATGAATGATGGACAGAATAATGAATATTCTGTTTTTTTTCCACCAAGAATCTCTTGAACTGAATTTTCGTTCGCAGTTTCAAACTGCAAACCCATAATCTCCAACAACCCCCTATTATGGTATTGCTTCATCTTTCTTTTTGATTTAATTTAGTCTTTCTAACTTCTGATATACTTTGTATAACAGCCAGTGATGGTTTCTTGTCACACCGAAATGTTAAGCCTCTGCTTAAATCTTAGATTTCCTAGTGGCTTTTCTTTATACCTTCTGTATTTTTATATGTTGTTTCCTACACTCAGCATTATTCGTTTTATCACACCTAAAAAACCTCTGGTCTTCAGAAAGTGTTTCAGATCCATTGTACTATATGCTATTTTATGAGTGGCTCAAGGTGTGAACTGTATGCTGAAATATTTCTTTGCATGTAAGCAGAGGTTTATGTGTCCTGGCAGGAATGAAAGAGAACTCACTTCTAAACCTGACTGATAGGGTCCTATCAATTATTTGATTTATTTATACCTGTTTCTGGTTAGATTAAGAATTCTAAACTGAGGTGATGAAGGCCCTTGGACTCTGCTTGTGAAGTAATTGATTGTCTCACCTTCCATGAAGTTCACCTCTCAGGTTGGAGCTAACCTGTTTCAGTAGCTCAGACTGAATCAGATGGAGGCTTCATAGATCAAATCTGAGAACACAGCCTTTATTCATGCTTCCTTTTCCCTCATTAACTAAGATAGATTTCCAAATTAAAATAACTAGCCAGCAGCTAAATGTGGCTCTCAGAATTAATTTACTCTGTAGCAATAGCAGAAGTCTCCTCCCCACAGAGCTTTCTCACTTCATAAAATATATTACATTGAATTATAAAGAGCCAGCTCTAGAGTTGATGTAAACTTACTTTGCTTTAATGAAGCAGGAAAACAGATACTCAGAGTCAAGGTGACTATTGATGAGTTTAGATGGGTTTTTCCAGTTGATAGCTTCTATGAAAAGTATTATTGTGCATTTTTGGACTAGATTCTAATATTAATAACCAGGAGGGTTGTGTCATCACAGATGCCCATCTAAGGCTATTTATCTTTGGAAAGTTTTCTAGATAAAGCATGTTTAAAATTTGTTGCTCTAAAGATCTTTCTGCCTGTTTATTTTTGATGATTTGCTTTTTTAGTGGGAGGTTAGAAAGACAACAAGATAATGATTTCTTCTTCAGTGGTCTGTATTAGAACTAAGCTGAGAGGGACAGCTTTCTTCAAAAGAATATTGAATTTCTATTTAATTTCTAAAACTTAAGATAGATAGCTCTTTATGACAGAATCACAGAATCACAGAATGTTAGGGGTTGGAAGGGACCTAGAAGATCATCTATTCCAACACCCCTGCCAGAGCAGGATCACCTAGACTAATGACTACTTATTACTCACAAGCAGTCTCCATCTTTAATGGAGATTGATAAACAGACTAAGTTACCAGCACTTAGCCTCATGGGTTTTTAACATGAATGTAGATGTGTTCTTTATTAGTACCAATTTCAGAAGAGGCAATATCTTTGAAGTTTCTAAATGAACAAACCATGAACTTCTGATGGCCTTTCTTATGTGGAAGCAAGTGTACACAAGTCAACTCTAAAATTTCAGGGAGATTTCTCAGTTCCCAGTCCTGTTAGTGCCATGTGTAGAGTTGTAGACTCTATGAGTCTACAACATTGACTGGATGACCTCTAAAGGTCCCTTCCAACCCAAACCATTCTGTGATTCCAGAGAAGCTTAGTTAGCAAGAGCCCTCTGGAGATGGCCTACTTGAGTACCCTGCACAAAGCAGAGCTTCCCCCAGTCAAGGTGGGTAGCATGTACAGGACCTTTACTGGTTGCACTGGGAAACCCCCAGGAAGGGGGCTCCAGGGCCTGCACCCATGCTCTGCTCCCCACAAGGAGTCACTGCTGACTCTTCTACAGATGTGTTTGAAAGAATTTTGAGAGAAAACCTGAAGAAACAATATTTCAGATATTCAAAATGTGTGTATTTTATTAAGCGTGCATATTCCATTGCTTTGAGTTATCAAAATAACAAAAAAACCTTCTTGTTTGTTTATAAAAATCTTAGTATTGAGGTTTATCACCAGCAAGCACTGACTGAAATAGGCAAAGCATGTAATATTTCAAGACTGATTAATTACTACCTATGGACTCAGTTTGTAGAAATTTATAAGAAAAATAAGAACTAGCTTTGCTGTTGCATTAAAAACTTGCAGATTAACATCATTCACCTACAGTTTTTTTGCTATAGTTTTAACCTTGTTGAATTCTGATCTCTAATGCAGACTCTGATACTTTTCCCACACAAGAACTGTTTTTTTGAGTTCTGCCTGATAAACTTTTATGTCAGGAAAGAAATGTTATAAATTAAGTTCTCTAACAGACATAATTTTAAATTAAACTTTTTCAAATATGTCTTACCTTGTATTTCAAGTTGCCTTTTTTTTTTTTTTTCTCTAAGAGATGCCTGAAAGTGTTGTCCTGTAGTATAAACTGTTAGGGTGGGAAAGGAAAAAAAAATCTTTTGATGATTACCTTTGGTGAAAGGTCTTTTGAAACAAACATATAGAAGTTTTCAACATCTCTAAATACATGAGATAACAGAAGGAAACAAGGATGATAATGGTTTATTTATTAAATGCTTTGTATTGCAAAGGAAATTCACTTTTATATTTAAATGAAGAATACTGGTTTCTACATGTTCTGTTTACATTTTAAAAAATAACCTCTTAAAAATAATATGTTGTGATTAGTAAGTATAAAATTAGGAGAAAAGAAATTGGAAGAGCTCAGGAGGTAATTCCCTTTTCCATGGTGTTTTTTTACCACATTAGCTAATAGATTCCTTTGTTTCTAAGCTGATGAACTACAAAACAAAAGAAAGTATATGGCATGGTTTTAGACCCCAGAAGTTGACTCTGCCTAGTAATTCAATTATAGCAGATATTTCTGAAGACTCAATGTCCGTTAATTGTGCTTCTCTCTGTCTTCCACTTTGTATCTTTCTGGATAAAAGATTTGATTATGGAGCCAGGATTTGGTGTTCAGTCTGCAAACTCAGTCTTCAATTTGTGTCTATAAAAGGTGTTCATCACTTCATTTACTTGGTATGTCTTAACTTAGCTTTACTTCAAGTTCATGAAGGCAGAATCTAATACAGTAATGACCTACTCTTTTCTTTTCCACTTCTTTTATGATCTCTACATTTCAATATATTAAAAATAGTAAAGTCACTCACTGCAGTGTCTACAAGGATCTGACACTATAGAAGTAAAACCTCTCTTTTCTCAAAGATCAAGATATCTATACATCAAGTTAATGAAAGTGAGCACTTCTGACAGTTTAAAAAAAAATACAAGACTAAAATGAGAGCCAAAAATCAACTGTTCAGAGCAAAACTTGTGATTTAATTTGAAGGAAAGCCAAGTGAGTGAGCTGGGTGAATTTCAGAAAACATTCAAAAAATGTTATTCTCATAAGCATCTCATTTTATGGAGATCAGTACAACTTTTGCTTCATTGTCCTGTCATCCTGAAGGGTAGAAGGGACAGAATCTCTTTATGATTTGAAGAAATGTCTCCAGCAGACAGAATCTCTAAAGACCCAATTCCATGCAAAAGATCCCAGTTTCAATTTGGTTATTTATTTATTGTTCACTATATTTATTTTTTTTATTCATCTCTTCTTGTTGGAAAATAAAACACAAATTTCTAGTTATTACAAGACAAAATGAGTTTTGGAGACTGAAGAAAGGTCTTCCTAACATGCATACTTATGAATTGGAACAGGACAATTTTGCTTGTAAAATTACAAAACTTTCTGTGCCTCCCAGAGAACAAAGAAAATAAAAACTCCAGGGAGAATTCCATGCTTAAAAGAATCCAACCTTCTTTTCTCTTTCTTTTTTTTCTAGTGTCTGAAAACAAATTTAAGAAGTCATATTTAAACACAAAGAAAGAAGATAGTTTTAGGGAAAACTATGTGTATGATGAAAGTCTATTTTAACATTGTTCATAATAGGAAAGCAGTGGAAGGAAACTCTGATGTCAGTCTCAGGCATCCACATTCAGCCTTCTCCTGTTCCGCTTTATTTTCACAAAGAACAATGTTGAAAGACAACTGGCATGAAGAAGGGAGGAAACAAATGTCCCAGTATAAATAAGAAATTCTCACTGAAATAGTACGGAATTTGGTTACACAAATTAATGTTGACTTAATGTGACAAATACTTCTCCTGACAATAAACCAATTTGACAATGACCTTGATATTTTCATAAGGTAACATCTAAAATAAGAATACAGTGTTCTTAAGGTGATAGGCATAACAGCATCAACAGGATTTTGTCAAAGTCACTTATGCATGATTTTTCTAGTGCTCCTTTCACAAATACATAACAACAACAAAAAAAAAGATCTGTGCCCACTTATATTTGATTCCTCTCCAAATTCATCAGCTGCTAATGTGAATTCACAGAGAAGTGCATCAATTACTATTTTATAAACCAGTTAGATTTAGAGAGTGTTTGCTGTGTTTTTTGGTCATTTGCACACAGATGTAGATTGCCCTTAGAAGAAAAATATCCCTTGTAGACCTTGGATAAAAGTTTTGAATATAGCTTGTGGCACTTCTTAGCACTAAAGAGGGAAGAGAATGCACATCCATTTTGTCCATTTAATTTGGTGATTTTGGAGGCTGATTCTCCACTGAGTTCCTAAAGAATCAATAGGGAGAGGTAAATTTCTCTAAAAAGGAAATTCAGGTTTTCTAAGTTAGGTTCCACACTTCCCATTATCTTCTATAGGAGTTTGCTCTTTTATGGCATTATTTAGTGATATAACTGGATTTTCTTTTCTCAGAAGAAAACTACTTGTGTATGGGTGTGAGGTACCTTTTAGTGCCTGGACTTCTTCATCTGGCCGTTGACAATTTAGTAGAGAATTGATGTATATATTTGATTCCAGATAAGGACTTGACTCCAAAATAGAGTTCTAATGATAAAAAGTAAGAATCCTTTTGGATATGGGAAATTTGTATTTCACATATGCATGTAGTTTTGAGGTTTCCAGAGCTTTAGCATCTGTTCTTTTAATCTTGAGTCATCTTTACTGATGTGGAGTGCATAGCTTTCATTGCTATTAAAGCTCTTGTGCTACATCTAGCTTAGTCATGCATTTCTGTGGTGAAAAACTGTCTTTGCACACTTGTCTTAGTTTAGACAACT
>VYZU01070883.1:0-27808 GCA_013401355.1 Ceyx cyanopectus
AAAGGAAAGCAAGCAGGGAACAATGGTTTTGTGTGTTAAAGGAAAAATAGGAATGGCCCCAAATCCTCCTGCCTTGTGTCTTCACAGACAGCAATTGTGCTTGCAAAGCTTTTGCTCTCTTCTTCTCCTCCTCCTGGTGCTGGAATGTCAGCCCACTCAGAGGCAGGCCTGGCTGGTGTTGACAAAAAGAGCTTTTAATTTAATTATTAGTATTCAGAAATGGGTTTTGCTTGTTAGACACCTTGTTGAAAAACTACATTTTACCTCAGAAATTCAGCTGAGCATCACTTTTGGTTTAGCAGAGTACCCCAGTGTGTGGTGTGTGTTAGTTCCAGCCCCATGCAGTCTGATAGCATCTCGTGAGGATATAGTGCTGGATTTCATGGAATCATAGAGCTCACCCAGTCCAACCAGGGACATCTCAACTCAGAGGTGCTCAGAGCCTCCTTCAACCCCACCTGCAATGGCTCCAGTGTTTCAGAACTGGGATGAAAATCAATATCCAAATATTCAGGCAGCAGCAGGTAAGTGTAGTGAATTTCCCACAGCCAGGCCACCCCTGCTGCTCCTTTCAGAGCCTGGCTCCCTCCTGCAGATCTCTGCTGTGGGGAGCAGCACCTTCCAGTGGGTCTGCTGGTGTCTGAGCCTGGGGATTCAGCAAGAGCCTGATCCAAGCCCAGTGAATTCACTAGATTAGGCCCTAATTTAGAGCCAGATGGGCACAAATGAGACACCCCAGGGCTGGGGACCATGGAAGTGTGTAGCTAAATGTTTAATGATAGCAGCTATTCCAAACTGGCTTTCCCATGGGCAGTAAAATATGAGGAGCAGAAACCTATCGAGTGACATTTAATTGTAATGTGAGTGGCTTCAGGATGTGAAGAGCAAACACTTTGGGGCTTAGGTGGTGAAATAAAGCTCCATAATAAGCTCAAGACTCTATTCCCAATCTAGGAATGAATCCTTTCATGGCTTTCTGCTTGGATGTGCATCCTTGGGATGTAGAAAACAGAAAATCCTCTGCTTGTGATGCCAGGGGTTCCCTGGAAACCACTAAGAATGGGAAATAAAGGGTCACAGGACCATGTTGTTCTCCACAACTGATTTGGTTTTGGTTTTCCTAACAAGGTCTGTCTTGTGAGCACAAAATACTCTGTTTAACTGACTTGTCTCTCCACATTACAGCCCTGTAGCCATAGTGGGAGGGCTTCTGACAGGCAGCAGCTCAGGTGAGTGAGGTGATCTCTGCTGTTTCCTGCTGGGTAAAGGAAATCCTGGAGGAGCTAATTGGCTGGCAAGAAATACTTCCAGATAAAATGAAATATATCACCAAGAGGGGTTTGTATCTGTATAGGACTGTGTTAATCTAAGAGAAGCACCCAAAGGTAGTTTTGAGTCACTAAATTCAAGGTGATGTGAGGATTGCACTGTCTGGGGGGGCCTTGGGTGGGGTTCCCCATCCCTCACCATCACCCTGCTGCATCCCAGGTAGCTTGATGATAATCCTAATGAGTTTCTTCCCAAAATTACCCAGTAATTTTCATTGCTGAACATGTGGGTGGGTTTCATGTGGGGTGGCCCAGCTGAGTTGGAAAGTGGGTTGTGCTGCCAATCCCTGAGCTGTGGGCACTGGGAAGGTGTTGGTGGAAATTCTGCAGGCTCAGGACCTTGTCTCCCACTGGGTTGGAGGCAGCAGGGCCAGGCAGGGCTTGCTCAGACAGGGTGTTCTGAGATATATTCTGTTGATTGGTGTTTATTGTCTGCTCCTAAGTGGTCTCCATGTGCAAGAGGAAAAAGAAGAATTGCAGAAATGTTCTGATGGCTGTGAAATGTTGCCTCTTGTCTAATGCTGTGAGATTCATGGGGCAGATTTACATGCAGGAAATGTCTGTAGCTGTCTCATCTTTCAAATTCAGAAGAGCAGAACAGGCCTTTCCAAGGTTTGTAAGGAGAGGTAGTTGATAATTGCTGCTTTTATTCCAGCCTGAAAAAAATAATGCAGTTGCAGATTTCAAAGAGGTGCTTTAATTTCCACACTAGTGTGTCATCTAAAGGATTTAAAATATACCCATTTTCACTTCTAGATCTCTGCAGGAGATGACAAAGCCCTGTTATTGCTTTCAATTGTGATCACACTTTACTCAAGTCCTGAGTACATCTGGGTCAGCTGGAACATTAGCAACTAAACCAACAGATTTTTGAGGTATCACAAAGCCTTATTTGGTTGGGTTGTTTTTTTTTTTTTGAACTCTAAGACAAAATATCCAGGGTAGGTGAGGGAAAGATTGAAACTTTCTTAGAAAAAGTCTCTTCTGTGGAGCAGGGGCAGTGAGCTGAGGAAAATGAATTAGTCATGGTAGCTGGGTAACATCTCTAACTGTGGGATGCTATCATCTGTAGACACATATATATGCAAATAGAAAAGCCATTAACTAGACAGTTTACAAGGCTCCAGTTTGTCCCACGGGCAGCTGTCTGAGAACTACAGTCCCTAAAATCACCAAATGGCTTGGGTGGGGAGGGACCTCTCAAGGTCATCTCATCCCTGCAGGGGCCATCTGCACCCAGAGCAGGGTGCTCAGAGCACCAAGCTCCCCTGGGGTGGTACCAGGGATAGGGCAGCCTGGGCTGCATTGGTGCTGTACCCCTCTCTGGGCATCCCAGCACTGCTCCTGCCAATCCCAAGTGGCTGGGTGCTATTGTTCAGCCACTAATGACTCAGACCGTGCTGGGTTTTCTGCTGTTTGCTTTAGCTAATTATTTACCAGAGGATTCTCCATGTTAAGTGCTGCTATTTCAGAGCAAACCCGAACCTTTCTCTTTACACACTTTTCTCTCTGGAACAAAACCACAGACATGTGCAAGATAAATTCTTCTGAGCCTGGATATGCAGCCAGGAAAGATGGATTAATGGTGTTTGATCAGTCTGTAAACAGTCTCTGTGAATTTACTTGTGGTTTTATTAGCTACTCCAAAATGTTTGATCATGGGGCAAGAGAAAAGCAAAGCAACAGCAGAATGGGGTGAAGTTCTCTCTCCTCCACCATCACCAGCAGGAATTCATTCCAGTGCTGTGTATTCAAGGAGATCTAGGCCCCATTTTAGGGGTCCTCAGCACCATGTGCTTTCCCTCACCTCTTGGATTTTGTCTGGGCCATCCCCCAGTCAGTTGTACACAGTTGATGATTCTGTGGCCTGAAAATCACAGTGATTAATTTATTTCTACAGAGTCTCACACTTGGAACATCTCAACCAACATCTCAACTGTGGCTGCAGTTGGCAGGAAGAGATGGGTGTAGAGAGAGAACACCCCCTTGGTATCCTCCATGCTCATGGATGTGTTAAATGTTGTACCAGGGAAAGCAAATTGTCCTGAAAAATGGATCAGTGGCAACAATGCCATGAGCAGCACATTATGCAGATGATTCCCTCTCCCTGAATCCAAGTGCCCCCAGCAAAGTCCAACCTGCAGACTACGTGGCCTCAATTTTATGAGGCACTTCAGTCTTCCCAAACTGAGGAATTATTCATAGCAGAATGTACATCTGAGCTATTTTTAGCCTCTGCAGGCTGGAGACTATTCATTTTACATTTACTGGGGGATTGAGACTCTCTTTTCTACTGCTTAGCACGGAGTGAGCTCTCTGCTCAGATGTCTTGTCCACTCAGAGGAGGGGAGCAGAAAATCCTGTGGCTGTTTGCAAACCATACAGGGATTTTAGATGATGTGGAAGGGCTGCCTTAGTCTACTGAATTAATTTTCCATCTATTAAAGCCATAACTTGAAAGCCTGAATGAAAGAAGAGCTCCACGAAGCTCTTTGCACAAACATCCAACCCACCTTTAGCTGAACCTTGAAATCTGAGGAGAAACCCAAGTGAAATACTCAGGGGAAAAGATTTGGTGGGAAAAAAAACAACCTTTAAAATGCTTACTGAGTTGGAAGTTGCAGCAGAGGAATCACTTGAGTGTTTACTCCATTCTTGGCCATTAATATTTCTGTTGGAGGAGCTGAGAAGGCAGAAAGTGCTTTGCTGTTGGTCCATTAGGCTGGAGGTGAGACAGAAGAAGATGTGCAGGTCTTTGCTGACCATGCAGGATGGATCTCTTGCAAGAATAGAAATCCATTTCTATTTCTGTGCTCTGGAGGGGTTTGTGTTAATGGCTTTCAGCACAGTAAGAGCTGTGACAGGGCTTCTGCTCAGAACATTCCAGGGGCTGGGCAAGAAAAGTCTCTGACAACCTCCTTTCCAGCACTAAACATGTGGCCAGATTTATGCCCACCTTGCTGTGGGGTTACAAACCCCTGCACTGAGTTAATTGAAGATTTTGGCTCTTGAAATAGCTGAGAGCTGATGGCCAAATTCCCTGCTCCTGATGAATGTCATGGCTAATTTGCAGCTCAAGCTGTTTCTTTGAAGACCATTTGTGTGGAGATACAGAGCAAACTTTTCTCATCCACCCTGCCCAGAGCTGAGTGCTGGATTGAAGCAGAAATTCCTCTTCTCCAGCTCCAGCATCCTGGCAACAACATGGAGTGAGGTCCAAGGTGTTTTTTGTGGGAGAGCTATTCCCAGTTGCCTTTATTCAGTGGAGTCTGTCACAGAGTGCCTGGCAGGTGATAAATATCAAGCAGGCCTTGCAATTCCCACCCAAGTTGAAGTGCTGGGTGAAGAGGAAAATATGGTACATCATGAAAGCTGCTCTCAGGAGGTGTACCCAGAAACCCCAAGTATGAGTTACTGTCCCCTGCCTTCCATGAATATTTCACAGGAAAATATGACTTGTCAAGTTGTCTGTGATGGAGGAGATTTACTGAGCTGTACTGAATATATTTAAAGATCTATAGTTGTGTTCCTAAGGGGGAGCAGCTGGAAAACCACAGGCAGCAGAGTGTGACCCCACAAGAGCATCTCCAGACTTCACTGAAATGATGATATCCTCTTCTTTTGATCTTTTAATTATCATTCTGGCTTCTCCAGTCATTCTTTGTAGGTGGCTGCTGAGAGACTACTATGGTATGTAAATATATGTATATAAAATATAGATATAATTGGGGTTTGTGGTAGAAAACACAAGGTTTGTATCATGAGCTGCCCAGATATGTGGAACTCATCCATAATTTGTGAATTTAAATCAGCAGAAGATCACCTTGCCCATGAACCAGCCTGTCCCAGGGTCTTTCCTCCTCATTCCTGCTGTTTTCCCAGCAAGAGGCAGATCTGCTCTGAGCTGTTCCATCTCCTGGTGCTCTCCTTTCCTCTTCTCCCTCATGCTTCTCACATCCCCTGCCTGCCTCAGCACTTCTCCTGCCTCCTGCAAATGAAAGGAGAGCATCCCTTTATTGATACTGTTTATGGCACTTCACAGCCTGAAATGCAGTGGTGCAGTGCTGACAGTTTCCAGTCAGCAAAAATCTGCCCTTGGGTAGTAGTAGTAAGAGTGGAATTTTCTCTTCAGATTCATCTGGCTGACAGCTTCCCACTGAATGGGAGCTGCTGAGCAACACACTCCAAGATAAGGAGGTAGGAGTCAATTACTGAGATGTTTAAGTTAATAAAAAGTGGCATAAAGAAGTGACACTGCTTTGAAAGAGTTGGAAACAGGCCCCTCTCTGCTGCTGAAATGCTTTGCACCAGGCAAAGGAAAGAAAGCAGCTGGAAACCAGAAGATGAAGGAAGGTCTGGGGAGCTAGAGCAAGTCACCCAGGATGAGTTGTGGTAGTTTGGGGGGGATTTTGGTTGCACAAGCTGCTAGGGAACCATGTGAAGTGTCTCTGCAGAGTTTATCCATTTGGGTGCTGTTGCTTCTTGCCCAAGTCATTGGTCTTCTTTCCCATCCTGAGGCTCTACCCCTGTCAATAATTAGTCTAAAGCCAAGATGATGAAGCTGAATTCATTTCCAGGCATAGCTTGAATAATGATAATAAAGCCCAGTGCCAGGCTGACAGAGAATGTATTAAACCAGATCATATTAATAATGTGGATTTACTGGGGATGGGATTTTGTCTACACAAGTTTCTCATTTTTATCTGCACTCTGTCAACTTCAGCAAGTGTTTGTAAGCTCATTATTTTGTTTGGTTTTTTTTCAGTAGTAACATGGCACAGGCTCAGTGAATGTACCTGTGTAGATTAAAGCCTATCAGAGAATACTGTTTCTCTTGGTCCCATCAAAGCCATGTACAGTGCAGACATAAATATTGATAGGACCTACCTCACTGCAAAACAAAATGCAGCAACTAAAACCCTCGTTCTCCAAGTGATTCTGGCAGCACTTCAGAATGAATGTTGTCTTGGGATAACAAATCCCCTCTGTGCATCACCAACAGAACAGCAAGGCTCCAAAAAACCCAACCCTGATTTACCCAAACACATCAGCTGCTCTTTACCACTCCTGGTGTGTCAAAAACAACAAAGCCTCTTTGGGGTTCTCCCAGGAACAAAGAGAATCCTCCCTCCTCTCCCCCTGCAGCTTCTCTGGGAATGGCTCTGCATCCTTCATCTGTTTTCTGGCTTCACTTTGTAGCTTCAGGAGGTGACAGCTTCTGAAAGAGAAAATTTTGTTGCAGTGTCTGTAAAGCAAGAACTTGGGTGGTACCTGCCTAGCTTAGAGATGCCAAATATGTTGCTTATATCTGTTAGATCTGACAGGTGTATGGATCTGCTACAGGATATATTGATACTAATGTGAGCTGCAATATTCCAAATACTGCCTGAAATTGCTGGTCCTGGCTGATTTCTGATGGAATTACTGCAGGTCAGAGCACAAGGGGGTGATGTGTGTGGCAAGAGGTGCAAAGTTGTTTCTTGCCTTGCTGAAATGCCTTCATCTAGGAAATCCATGATGGATATTTGTTCAGCAGCTGCACTGCAGGGAACACAACATCAAACCAACCAAAAAAACCACCCCAGAGAGTGGGCTTCAGGAAACCAGTAGAGAATGGGACCCCTGACTCTGATGTGCACATGGATTCCATGTAGCTACCAACTTCTGTTCCCTCTGGCATGTAGAATTCTGGGTTGGATCTCAACAATAGTTACACCACTGCTGTTTCTCTTCACTAATAACCCCTATTTAATGGAGCAGAGAAGAATTCCTAAGGACCAACTGTTAGTAGATGTGGCTGCTGGAAGCAGAAGGAGGTGTAATGGCTTTTTAGCCCATTAGTGCCATCACTCCTCTGATTAGCCAGGAGCTGGTCAGAGATGCTCACAACGTGCCCAGAATCAACACCCAACCCTCTGTCTGCTGCTCACAACAGGCTCCTTAAATCCAAACTTCACCTCTTCCTCGGGATTTTAATCATTTCTCTCACAACCCAGCCCCCCAAAACTCCAAAGGCTATTTCATTAAGCAAGCCAGAGCTTCTAATAAATTCCAAACCCTTTTTTTTCTGCAGTCAGCTCATTAAATTTTTACCTCGTGCAGTCTTTTTTTCCCCAAAGGGCTCTGAGCAGGATTTCCCCTTCTCTGGGATAAATTCCCTTTCTCCATGATGCTGCAGGTTGTGGTGGGGTGAAGATCGACCTTACAGGGGTCCCAAACCTGGCCAATTCCAGGGTATTTCTTGGATTAACCTCTCAATTTACTAGTCTTAAAAAATCGGAGTGGGAAGCAGCTTTGTGTTTTCTCTACCCCGCGGTCTGACTGTCATTTACCTCATTTGTCATCTCCTGGGATTATTTCTCCGACGCTGCATCCACCGTGCAGACAACGAGGGAATCTCAATGAGCTGCCAAAGCTTCTCCATCAGGGAGATGAGAGTCACTCGCATTCCTTCCTTTCTACCTCCAAGTTCCTCCTTCTTAGACCCTGTCGTGGCTTTTCCCCGGGTGCCTGCGGGCTCTGCAGGCAGAGCAATGGCTCTTGATTAGCCTCAATTAGCTAAATTACTTGCGGTTTTTAGCTTTTCAGTTGCTAACCTGAGCTGGAAGCTGCATTGCCCTTCCTGAAAGGAAGTGCTAACCTCATTTATTTTCCCCCCAGTTCACAGAACCACAAATAAACGAAGAACCAGTAGGAGTTTAGGATAAATATTGACTGATACTGGTTATTTTATAAGGGGATATTGGATCATTTCTTGCTCAGCTTGCCATGGCTACACTGGTTATGCTTTTATCCTCTGGAATTCCTTGCACCTTGGACCAGGACCCTGTTGTCAGCCCTTCTCCTAAGTGCTTTTCATGCTCTTTGTTCTTTCAGTGCAGACTTGATGGCTTTTACACATCTGGAAAGCTGGTAAATATGGTGTTTCCATCAGCCTGTTGAAAACCTGAAGGGTCCCAGGACACTGGAAGCTCCACATCCACCTTCAGGGGCACAGCTGATGCCCTCTTGTCCTCCACCAGCTCTGCCCATCCCCTGCAGCAGCAGCAGCAGAAGCTTGAGGCTCTGTGCAAGCCCTGAGAACTTTCCCCTCTGGTTTGAACCTTCTGCTTTTGTTCTCCTGCTGGTTTGGAAGGTCTCTCTGTGCAGAGCTGTGTCTGGAGGACTCTGAACACCATCCAGCCCTGCTGCTGAGCCAGGTTGTTTTACATCTCCTCCTGGCATTGTTCCTTTGGTGGTTGCAGAGAGTTAACTGGCTGTGCCTTTATCTGCTCTTCTACGTGCTGACCTTCTGAACTGCACCAGATGACTTTTCCTTCCCTTGCTCATCAATCATTTCCTTTTCTTTTATCAGATTTTTTTTTCTCCTCTTTTTTTTTTTTTTTAGTGCAGTGCTTTATTTTCCAGCTGTCAGCAGTTATTTGAAGTACACCAGTGTCACTACCCCTGAAATCCTTCCAGTTCATGAGATAACTGCTTCTTCCCACCTGCTGAGCCCTTCATGTACCTATATCTATATATAGCTGGATCTCTCCCATTCACAGTCTCCAGGTCTGGTGTTTTATTTAGGAGAAATGTGACAATTCTTGTGCTAGCACCAACCTACTGAACTTTTCCTTTCTATTTGGGCTTTTGCTGCTCTTCTTCATGCAACACATGCTTCCCAAAGCCCCAGCCATGGCTCTGCCTGCCTGTACACCACTGGTGTCAGTGGGACTCTGCAAACCTAACTTGATTTTGGATCAAAAATGTTATTTTTTTTCCCTTGGTCATGGCTTNGGACCAACTGTTAGTAGATGTGGCTGCTGGAAGCAGAAGGAGGTGTAATGGCTTTTTAGCCCATTAGTGCCATCACTCCTCTGATTAGCCAGGAGCTGGTCAGAGATGCTCACAACGTGCCCAGAATCAACACCCAACCCTCTGTCTGCTGCTCACAACAGGCTCCTTAAATCCAAACTTCACCTCTTCCTCGGGATTTTAATCATTTCTCTCACAACCCAGCCCCCCAAAACTCCAAAGGCTATTTCATTAAGCAAGCCAGAGCTTCTAATAAATTCCAAACCCTTTTTTTTCTGCAGTCAGCTCATTAAATTTTTACCTCGTGCAGTCTTTTTTTCCCCAAAGGGCTCTGAGCAGGATTTCCCCTTCTCTGGGATAAATTCCCTTTCTCCATGATGCTGCAGGTTGTGGTGGGGTGAAGATCGACCTTACAGGGGTCCCAAACCTGGCCAATTCCAGGGTATTTCTTGGATTAACCTCTCAATTTACTAGTCTTAAAAAATCGGAGTGGGAAGCAGCTTTGTGTTTTCTCTACCCCGCGGTCTGACTGTCATTTACCTCATTTGTCATCTCCTGGGATTATTTCTCCGACGCTGCATCCACCGTGCAGACAACGAGGGAATCTCAATGAGCTGCCAAAGCTTCTCCATCAGGGAGATGAGAGTCACTCGCATTCCTTCCTTTCTACCTCCAAGTTCCTCCTTCTTAGACCCTGTCGTGGCTTTTCCCCGGGTGCCTGCGGGCTCTGCAGGCAGAGCAATGGCTCTTGATTAGCCTCAATTAGCTAAATTACTTGCGGTTTTTAGCTTTTCAGTTGCTAACCTGAGCTGGAAGCTGCATTGCCCTTCCTGAAAGGAAGTGCTAACCTCATTTATTTTCCCCCCAGTTCACAGAACCACAAATAAACGAAGAACCAGTAGGAGTTTAGGATAAATATTGACTGATACTGGTTATTTTATAAGGGGATATTGGATCATTTCTTGCTCAGCTTGCCATGGCTACACTGGTTATGCTTTTATCCTCTGGAATTCCTTGCACCTTGGACCAGGACCCTGTTGTCAGCCCTTCTCCTAAGTGCTTTTCATGCTCTTTGTTCTTTCAGTGCAGACTTGATGGCTTTTACACATCTGGAAAGCTGGTAAATATGGTGTTTCCATCAGCCTGTTGAAAACCTGAAGGGTCCCAGGACACTGGAAGCTCCACATCCACCTTCAGGGGCACAGCTGATGCCCTCTTGTCCTCCACCAGCTCTGCCCATCCCCTGCAGCAGCAGCAGCAGAAGCTTGAGGCTCTGTGCAAGCCCTGAGAACTTTCCCCTCTGGTTTGAACCTTCTGCTTTTGTTCTCCTGCTGGTTTGGAAGGTCTCTCTGTGCAGAGCTGTGTCTGGAGGACTCTGAACACCATCCAGCCCTGCTGCTGAGCCAGGTTGTTTTACATCTCCTCCTGGCATTGTTCCTTTGGTGGTTGCAGAGAGTTAACTGGCTGTGCCTTTATCTGCTCTTCTACGTGCTGACCTTCTGAACTGCACCAGATGACTTTTCCTTCCCTTGCTCATCAATCATTTCCTTTTCTTTTATCAGATTTTTTTTTCTCCTCTTTTTTTTTTTTTTTAGTGCAGTGCTTTATTTTCCAGCTGTCAGCAGTTATTTGAAGTACACCAGTGTCACTACCCCTGAAATCCTTCCAGTTCATGAGATAACTGCTTCTTCCCACCTGCTGAGCCCTTCATGTACCTATATCTATATATAGCTGGATCTCTCCCATTCACAGTCTCCAGGTCTGGTGTTTTATTTAGGAGAAATGTGACAATTCTTGTGCTAGCACCAACCTACTGAACTTTTCCTTTCTATTTGGGCTTTTGCTGCTCTTCTTCATGCAACACATGCTTCCCAAAGCCCCAGCCATGGCTCTGCCTGCCTGTACACCACTGGTGTCAGTGGGACTCTGCAAACCTAACTTGATTTTGGATCAAAAATGTTATTTTTTTTCCCTTGGTCATGGCTTGGATTCCATTCCAACTTGAATTCTGGCAGCTACCAAGAAAAGTGTTTTCAACATCAGGCAATGCTGTTTATTCCAAGGGAAAAGAATTCCATTTTCATATCCAAACATCCTGTCTGCTTTTGGTGATGAGCACCACTTCCAAAACAGATCTCTTCAGATAACACTAAAAAAGACACATCAAAGAGGAACCTTGGGAAAAAAATTCCCTGCCATCATCTAAAAACTTGCAGACAAAGGCCTGGGTTGGGTGTTGGCATCAGGAATGGGTTTGTGTTGCTTCCTTGTTGACACTGGATCTGTAAACTCAGGGTTGTTTTTACCTATTTATAAAGCATTTTCTGTTCCAAATGCTAAAATACAGGGGGCTTTTGATTTAGGAATGATATTTAAGGTTGACTCTCTATATCTACCTGCCACAGATGGTGAAAGAATTAATTGGAATTATATTGCCCAGAATTATTACACTATCCCCTGCAATGTGATACCTCCAGGAACAGGGTTCTTCAGATGCTTTATTTAGAAGCTATGTGTAAATTCCCCCCAAAACTGGTGGTTTGATTTGTTTATCACATTCTCTGCAGGACAAAGAGGGGTTTTATTAAGGACAAGGAGATGTTTTATTAAGGCTTAGGAATGTGGCAGGTATTTTATTCTGCTCTGTAGTTGGCCATAATCAGTGTTCCTTCCAGTACATGATTTATTTTTCTTAATGATTTGCACTATCTTTTTTACCAGGAAACTTTAGTGCAGACAGTGACTGTGATTTAATTCCCTGTCCTTGCTTTTGTCTTTCTGTAACCCTCTTGAGCTCTTTAATTCCCTAGAATGAGGCAAACCAGCAATAAAGCTCAAAGGAGGGTTTTGTGCTGCCACCCAGAATGTTCCACCCAGCCTTCAGGTGAGCCAAAGTACTCTGAAAATCCAGGATAATGCTTTGAAGTATTTATTCCAGTCAGAAAAGGCAGTGGGATCAGCACAAAATACACTTTATTTATGCCAGACACACAAAGCTGAGACTTTCTTTTGCAGATCCACAGCAGCTCTGACTTCAGCAGGGATTTAGGCCTGAAAGTGGGAAGTCTGATTTATTTTCCAGTTGCCCATTCCTCAGGAAAATCACTTGGTAGTTTCTTCAGGGGAAGCTTTTGCTTCTCTTGTAACATTAGGGATTCTATGAAAAATGCAAAATGGCCAATACACCAAATATTTTTGTGCTTGGCACCTTGACTGAAAACAGCCCCAGGACTGTTGGAGAGCCAAACATTCAGGATGTGATTTACTCTCAATTCCCTGATGCTTTTATTCCTCATTTTCTAGAGGAATATGCAGATGAAGTTGCACAGCAATAATTTATGAAGCTCAACTCAAAGGTCAAGTGTTAATCCCTGTAAAAACAAACAATCTGTGTTTTATTTTGGCAGTACCTGGTAAGAGAGAAGAACCAAGCACAGATTTGCCTTGGAATTGATTCCATGACAAGAAAAAACCCACCCCATGATGCTAAACCAGCAAAAGCCATTGTTGGAATGCAGTGAGATGTTTTCTTTCACACCATGCCTGTGATCCACAGCACTGAGACTCACCAACATACCCAGAAATTCAAAGTTGTTAAAGAATTTAAGGAGACTGAGATGAGCTGCTTGTAAAAAAATGGAAATAAGGAGAAGAAGTGGGAGAGCTGTGTGGAGACCAAGGCAAAAGCATGGCCATGAGGAGTAAAAATAGCAGGGTAAAGATCTTACTGCTAGCAAAAAATAGCCTGTAGTGCCTCATGTGCATGTGAGACTTGAATAGTGACCAAAATAACCTGTGTGGAAGAGAAATCTGATATTTATTTAGATATTTACCCTTCTGCAGAACACCTCTGTAAGGCCATAGGTGATGATGTATCTCCTGGAGAAATAGTTTTTTACCCAGTGGGGCAAATCCAGCTAAATTCCTGTTTGTTTCTTTATGACTTTAATTGCTGGGATTAAAGATTTCACTTTCAGGTAGTTTAATCTGCAGCTCTTGAAAGAGATAATCTCCTAATCTTACCCAATGAAAACATCATTACATAATGTTGTGTTCCAATTCATCCATCCCCTTTGATTTCTTTCCTTCTAAGCACTGGTGTTTATTGCAAAACTTTGGAGAGCCAGATTTTATTAAACCAGAATATTTTTTCTAAGTGTGGGGAAATGTGAAGCATTTCATCCTGATAAAATGATGAATGTTGCTCATCCAAATTGGATTTCCCCTGTTGCCTGAAATGCTCTGTGAGAATACTACATCTCCATGGAAAGCAGAGAGAGTTTATGGATTCAGAAAATGAGATAAGGAGTTCAGCACCAGCCCTGATTATATTTCCTTGGGTTTTATGCTCATGTATTTTCTGCTGGCATTGTGCAGAGCACGGGGAATGAAATGAAATGGGGCAAACTCACCTGGTTTGGGACTCTGAGGGAGGGATTGGCACTGGGCTCTTGAACTGGGAGCCACCTTGAACTGGGAGCTCTTTTTTGGAGTCAAGTCCAGCTTAGTGCTCTTATCACTCCTCATCCCAAGCAAATAGGCTTTTCTCAGAAAACAGGGAATCCATCAACTCCCAAGTTGATGGAGTGACTTCATAGCTGGCAGGGCACTGAATCATGCCAGAACCTGGGCATTTGCCTGCAGGGAGCCTCCCAGAAGTTGGTGATGCTCTTAGCAGCAGCATGAATTCCCACATCCATGGGTTTTGCTCTCTCTGGGGAAGCAGGGTGATGTTTGGTGTGTGACACATCCACCTTGCTGCAAGGCACTGTAGAGAAGCCAGGCGTGCCCACACTGAGGTAATTGATGATCTTCTCTGCCTCCCCAAGGGCCTCAAGCACCTCTGTCTTCCTTGAACTTCATCAAATCTGTCTTTAAAGGTGCCTCTTAAAATTTATCTTCTCTGTAACAAGCTTTTTAGTGCTTGGGCTTCCCTTTTCTCTGCCATTTTCCTCCCTGCATCTCCCTTCTCCTCCAGTCACCTCCTTACTCTTTGCCTGCAGCACCATTACCAGGATGGCAGCTCCCAAATTGCTTTCTCCATCTTCTACTCCCCACGTGTCTGCCACGTTTTGTTTCTCTCCCCACCATTTCCTCTTGGTATTTTATTCTTCTCTGTTTAGCTTCATTTCTGTCACACCCACAACATTCCCAGATTCTCTTGTATCCTTTTTTTTTTTGGCTCAGTGTTGGCACCATTTCAGTCATACTCACACCACCAGGATTCTTTCAGCTGTTGTTTTCTCCTTCTCTGTTTGCATCCCAACTTCAGCCCACTTTTTGGTGCAGAAAGCCTTGATTCCAACACTTTTTCCTGCTCTAAATTATTTCCTCCCATCTCTGTCCTGATCTGTTGGGACAAGCAGTGGTTTTTTCCACTCTTCTGGTTGCACCACAGTTCAGCCCTTTCTGTGCTCTCAGAGAATTTCTGGTGGCATTTCCAGGGAGCTGAAGGGGCTGGTGGGCTGTGGAAATCATGGAATATCTGGAATGAAGACCTTCCATCTTCAGATGGCTTGCTGGAAGAATGAGGAATGTGCAGACATGATTTAGTTGTCAAGCAAACAGAGCCAAGCCAGAGATGACACCCTGGGTACATCCTTCCAAGAATAATCCTAGAGTTCTACTGAGTTCTCCAAGGATAAGAGGGTGAGAGGAGGGCTTGGGGGAGAAGATTAAGAGCTATTCTTTCCTGGCTTTATCTGGCACTGCTGTGTGGATATCCCCAGGTAAATGGTAAAGCTGCCTGACTTGGGTTCCAGGGACAAGTTAGGGACAGCCTAAGAGCTTGGGAAAAATCCAATATTAATGGATGTAGAAAATAATCAATCAAAACCTGAGGGACAGCAACAGAAAGATTTGCCACCAGCCCCTTGCACTGAGAAAATAATCTTGATCTCCCACCTCCCAGCTGAGTTTGTCAGTGAGCTAAGAGTAATTTATTCACAAGAGCAGGTATTTGAATGAGTTTTTGCTAGAGAAGGCTGTAAAATAAGCTGCTTGTCAGCCACCTCCATCTGGTTTGTGGGGAGCAGCCACAGGCTGCTTTTGGAGCAAATCCAGAGTGCTGAAGAGTGCTGAGCCAACAGCTGAGGGGTGTTCCTGGGGTAAAGGCTGCACAGCTAGCCCTGAGCTGACCCTGCAGGGTGAACAGCACAGCCTCTGCAAGGACAGCTCCATGGCAGGTAGCCCTGGAAGGAGCTTTTCCAGCAGCTCTGGCCCTGCACTCACCAAGGAGTGTTGGTTAGGAGTTGAGGCTCTGACTTCTCAGCCTCAGTCCAAACCCTTTCTGTGCATCTGAGATTCCTTCCCCTGCCCAGAGCACACCAGAGGGGGTGGTGGCTCTTTTGTCTTCAGTCACATCCATTTCCAGCAGACTCAATATGCCAGGGATGTAGGAATTGCTTCTCCAGAGGTACCCAAGGGGAAGGGAGGGGTTGGCTTCATGTGCCTCAGGTCAAAGCTACAACCCAGGGGCACAGCAGGCTCCCCACCACATGAAAACCCAACCTGATCTGTTGGCTTTCACTGAATTTCCCATCTTTTTCCCCTTAAAAATGTTGCCTCAAGTTTGCTTACATTTCTGTTTCAAGCTCTGGAAGTTAAAGGTTGAATTTTTTTGAGGGGGGGAGAGCTTTCCAATCTCTTAAGCTCTGATGCATAAGTTGCTTCTTCAGCCTGCTGATAAAAGGTATGTGCTTTTTGTCATCTCCAGGCTCACTGGGAAATCTGAAAACTTCAGGCTGTGTCACTTGAATATACAAACCTACTCAGCCACACAAATGGCTTAAAATCAAAGCAGTGCTGTTATCTCTTCAGACCAGGAGCTTTTTCAAGGAGGTTCTAATGCAGAAGCAGAATAACTTCCAGTTGTGCCTTTGAAGGGGTTGGTTGGTTTTTTTTATTCTTTTCCAGGGTGATATCACAGACATTTAATCCATGCTGGGGCTGCTCTTCAGAATAGTAAGAAATTGCCAAGTGGAGCAGGGAGGAGAAGAGGCTGTTGGAACATTTCATCAGCTGGGGACTAAACCTGGCCATGCTGTAGCTGTTAAAGCTGCTGAAATACCCCAGTGGAGGGGTGGCACAGGAATAGAAAAGCTGCAGAGCTAAAGCAACATGTTCTTTAGTGTCCTCCAAACAACCAGAACACACTTTTGGGGTCCAAGCCTTTGGAGAAGCAGCAGGTTTCCTGGCAGAGCTCTGGGCTTGTAGGAGTTTATTCATCTCTAAATCAACATCTCCTATTCTCCCCTGAGGTAACAGCATTGAGAGTCGAGTTGGAATGATTTTCCTGATGTCTGAGGGTTTGTTTGTTGTGGGTTTTGCTGCCCTGTCGTGTGTGTTTGGTTTTGTGCATGGTGGTTTTGTTCCCTAACAGCATTAAGCTCTGGCAGGGAAAGAGGCATTCACTGAAACACTGCAGCATAGTCCCAGCCACCAGGCTTCAGCAACAAGTCATCTGCCTGAATAATTCCCTTCCTCAGCCCCCATTTTCTCCCATCTAGGCAATAGCCTGAAATCTACTTGACCTTCTGCCTTCTTAATAAGTGTGATTAACAGCCCCTGGTCCTAATGAGCTAGAGAAACAAAATTACTGTGCACTATCATCTTTAATTAAATGGTGTTTCAGGAAACTGTCGTTTAACCAGAAACCTTATTTGCCTGGCATTGGTTTCATCTTTTTCCAGCTTCATTCCCCTTTCCTTACTCTTCTGCCTTTAATTAGTATCCCTTTGTTCTTCTTTCCTCCTTATTTCCCCTTGCCTTTTTTTTAATTTGGTGTCATTTGGCTGCTCAGGCACTTAAGTGATGTCAGTGATCCAAAAATACCTCCAAAAATATCCCCAAAAGCAGATGCAGTTTTGCTTCTGTTGCTGCCTCAGTGATTTTGTGCAGGCAAAGCATGGGAGCAGGGGGGGGATAATGGGAGCTGAGGGATGTGCAGGAAGGGCAGACACTAAGAAAACATCTGAACAAGGTGACTCTCCACTTAAGGGTCTGATTGATTCATTTCTTCCCTGAAAGGGTTGTCCAGGCTGCCCAGGGCAGGGGTGCAGTCCCTGGGATCCCTGGAGGGGTTTCCAAGCCATGGAGCTGTGGTGCTGAGACTTGGGGCAGTGGTGCCCTGGCAGTGCTGAGTTAAAGGTGAGGTTCTTGATTATTTGATGATCTTGGAGGTCTCTTCCAACCAAAACCATTCTCTGGAAGCCCTCCTGAGCTCTGCATCTCCTCACTGCTGGTCAATCACACAGCCAAGAGACACTATTATTATTATTATTCTTCAGCTATGTCCATTTTTAGAGGGAAGAGCTAATCCCAGCCAGGCCCTGATTTCCACCTCTCCTCCTCCTCCTCCCAAGAGCACTGCTCCTCCCCATGTGGGACCAGAAAATGAACATGCTTTGGAAACTCCTTATGGATTCAAACTGGCTGCTTCTCTGTCTAATGAAGTCCCTGTCTTTGAGCCCGTGCCATTTAATTAAGTGGTTTCTATAATTACATTCTGTCATCAATTCTGGCCACTTAGTGTTTTCTTGCTGAGGAAGGGGTTTTATTTCATGTTGGTCTGTAAGCTCTTCATCTGTGAGGGGGAATCAGCACCCAGAAGTGCAGAAGCCCAAGGTAAGGAGACTTTTTGTGGCAGGGTAGAGTTGAGTGGGGTGAGATGCTGCTCCTCAGAGGGAAAGTTTCCTTCTCAGCAGTGGTTGCTTGGGTGATGGAGCAGAGATTTCAGAGCAACCCTGTGCTCAGTGAGACTTTGGGGGACATCCCTGTGTGGGAGACACATCCCTGATTTATCCACTTGTGCTTAGCTTTGGTAAAGCTCAGATCCTGAGTCAGACAGATCCTTCCTGCTGTGTTCTCCTGAGTGCCTTTCATTGTATTCCCTTTTTGTTGTTTCTTAAACCCTCAGATGTTCTCTTGATTCTTAAATTCCAGGTGCAGGATCCAGACAGAGTTTTCCATTCACAGCTCTGTCATCACTACAATCCATCATGAGAATTCCTCTATTTCTTCAGCTCAGGACTCCAGCAGCACTTTTAAACCACTGTGTCTCAGCATAACCTTACCTTTTGGCTGCTTCTCAGCCACAAAGTCTGACTGGCAAGAAAATCTCTTTTCCTGGCACACTGGTGTTTCAGTGGCACAGGCAGGGAGGAGCCCAAGGTTTGCTTTATTCTGGAGTGACACTGGATTAGTTTTGCTAATCCATCTCCTGTCCTGCTGCTAAATGGAAAAGCATCTGAAGCACCTGTAGAAACCCCCTGGAGAAGTTTTAAGGCATTTAAAGTGAAATGAAAATCTTTTGTTTCAGGATCTGCACCCATACAAGACCCCAGTCATAAAGTTTCACATGCAATTTGCTCAGGGGCTGCAAAAAGTCATCCTTGTTTTGCAAAAATGGGATTTTTTTTTTTACACCTTCTATGCTGAACTTGAGCTGAGGAAAAGAGGCAATGCAGTCTTTTTCTCTGACAAAAAATACTTGAAGCCTGGCTTGCAAAAAGCAGCACAACACTCTTGTAAATGAATTTATTTCATTCATTTCAGCCGGGTTTTTTACAGTTATTTCTCTCTCATTCTGCTTTTTTTAATGCTACTATAAGAAAAATGATCCCCTGATGCTTAGATTTGATTACAGCAATAGCAGAAAAAGTTTCAGTTCCTCTTGGGTGGGTGAAATATTTCTGGCAGGTCTGCAGCAAATGCAGCCCCTGCTGGTAAAGCTCTATGGGTGTTTTTCCTCGGGAATCCCTTGCACCATCAATTGCAATTTGGGACTTGGATTTTTCTGCACCGTTAACTGGTAATGGGTGAGTGTTTCCCAACTGGTGTTAACAACTCCTAATTTAACGTGCAGCTCTTCTGTGGTAATAGTTAACAAGCAATTAGCATAAAAATGCAGTTAAATCCGGGCATAACTACTTTTTTTGGGGCAATTCAAACCATTTTTGCTCTCTTGCAGTAGCAGGATTGGCTTTCTGGGCTGGAAGAGCAGCACCTCACCCACCAGCACCCCTTTATTTACATCACCTCTCCAAGAAGCTTCACCTTCCAAGTAGTTAAAACAGGAGTGCTATCAACTCTGGGCTTTGTTCTGTGGCTAATTTTCAGTGTAATTTACCCACTAATCTTAATTCTCCTCCTCAAAAGGGCTTGCATAATAATTGGCTTCTTAGCACAATTAAGATGCAGGGTTTGTGTCTGTGCATATGCAGTTGCAGTGCTGGTGCCTTTCCTTTTACTCCTCTTATCCTCCTTGTTCTTGAGCTATTTACTACATGGTTTCTTGGATGCATAAATGAGTTAGTTGTCTAAATAAGCAGAATAAATGTGGATCACCCCTCGACCACCAGGATTTCCAGATCCTTTCCAGATGGTGTGCACTGCTGCAAGGGCTTTGCAATTCCCTTTGAACCTGATGAGGTTCATTTCTTTCTCCATCATGCCCAGGTCCCTCTAAGTGGCAACACAATCAAATGCTCCTCTTGGTTTTGTGCCATGGACCAAGTCGTAAAACATGGTTTTATTTGTGCTATTTGCTATTTTGAGTCCTTTCCAAGTGGGGATGGATCCTGTAGCAGGGGAGGAGAATTCACCCCTGGGAGCTTGGGGTTGCCATCACCTTGTTCATTCCAACAGAGAGCCAGGGAATTCCTGCAGCCATGCTTCGAGATGCCAGCCAAGATTATCATCATGCTCCCCCTTGCCTTGATCGAATTAATCTGTTAATTAGCAGCCCGGATTCCAGAGAGCTCCTTGCAGCTCTGCCAATGGCGGGGGGGGGGGGGGGGGGGAAATCTCTGACAAACCAGCCTCTGTGCTTTGTTTCTTTTGTCTGGAGGGTAACTGCCTGGCTCTACCCCGCGGAGCATCGCTTTGTTACCTTTAATTAATTCATTAAGCCGAGCCGCTTTCAAAACAAAACAAGACAAACGACTTGGGTTTTCCTATTTGCCTTTCTGTTCAGGGCTGCGGGTCTTTGGGGCGCTCGGAACGCAGCTGGTGTGAAGAAGATGAAGCTGTTGCTGCTCTGCAGAGCTCCCCAGCAGATGGTTTCCCATTTCACCCAGCCCAGTTCTCACTGGGCAGCTCATTGTTGGAGGCAGCTGTGGATCCCTGTAATTATGGATTTCATCCATCTCTGACAACCCAGTGCCAGTGCTAATGGAGACTTTCTGCATCTCCTTGGAATCAGGTTAATCTGCTCATGATTAGAGAGCTCCTGATTAACTAAAGATGTTTGTCAGGCTAATATTTTTTTCTTGCTGTGGTAAGAAATGGCAGGTGGATTGCAGTGGTGTTCTCAGTGCTCAGGCTGAACCAGGCTGGGACAGCATTTCTCAGCTCCCCAAACCTTTTAAGTATCATGATTTTTGCTGATAAATTGGTTTGAACCACTGAGATTGGCTTTGCTAAGATATGTATTGGTCAGTAGTGAAGTGTGTATTGGTCAGTAGTGGTGTGTGTATTGGTCAGTAGTGGTGTGTGCTTGAATATTTATTTTGGAGGGGGGAAAAAAGGACATTTTCAAGTAGAAATAATAAGCTGAATGCACCAGAAGTTTGTATTGCAGGGAAACCACTGACCAGCTTCTCTTGGCATGTTCATTCTTGCTGCAGAAGGCAAAAGGTTCCTCTTGGTGCCACTTGAAGATCTCATCTGACCCTCTTGAGAGTAGGTGATGTTTTGCCATCAGATGTTTTCCCTTGGAACAACTATGAATAGCTTCATGGCCTTAAGCCAAGATGTTTGCCTCAGCAAGATCCCTTCACTGGAGCTATTTGTGGTTCCTGCTGCTGAAGAAGAAGAGGTGATTGCTTTCACCTAGAAATCTGATTTATTTGAGATATATATATAAATAAAAATATATACTATTTTATATTATATTGAAATGCATAGGAAATATATAGTATAAGGAAAACCTTGTAGCATTGCCACAACAAATTCACTATCAGACCCTGGACCACATTCCTTGTCCACACTCCTGTTATACCCTGGTTTTTACCATCCTACTGGGAGATATTTAATAAGTGAAGTGATTGCTCCCTTGGTAGCCAGCACTGGTAGGAGCTGCACAAGCAGGTTGCTGGATGCCCTGAGAGAAGCACGTGGCTCCCTGCACCTCACAAAGCTCAGTGTTTTTGTGTGCACAGAGAAATAATTTGATTTTTTTATCCTGTTTTTTAGGCATCAAACTGATGAGCCTGTGATTCTCTTTCTCTGCCTTTATCCTCTTTACCAAGTAGCCCTGACATTTGTCCCTTCCAAATGGTGTCTCACCATCCTCTGTGAATTTTCCAAGGCACAGCTCCTTCAAGAGATTGTTTCAGCCCATTACCTGTGTCTACCTGAACGAATTTCAGCCAGCCCAGCCAGCTGGAAAATAGCAAATCTTTAGAAGCACTTCCCAACTTGTTCCTTCCCTCTTCCCCAGCCTTGAGATTTGGGTTGTTTGCCTCTGAATATTAGCTGCTGGTTGAGCACAGCAAGGTGAAGATGGTGAGTGCTGCAGCAAAAAAAAAGAGAAATATTTCAGCTTTTATGGCCTCATCCATCAGTAGCTTTTCTACTCTGCTGAGCAGCACAGCAACATTTTGCCTTGGTTTATTCTTCCTAGAGCCTTTTCTCCACCTTCAGCAGCCACAAGACATTTGTTTCTTCAGTCTCTATTTGTTTCTCAGTGTTTGGTTTTCTTTGATGCTCACAGGACAGTGTGGATGTGTCCTTGGGGCTGAGATCACTCACCTGCTCATGGGTTAATTCCTCAGGGTTTCTGCACTGGGATCATTTCCAGTCACCATTTCTTTTAGGAAATTCTTGCTGCTTATCTTCTTTTCTCCTTTGGCTTGAAGCTGTTGGTCCTGTTATACTAGATCTTTAAATGTCCTTCCATTAAAGTCCTTTGGTTTATGATGTTTTCTCCCTTCCACCAAGGCTGAAATTCCTCTTTTCCATACCCCAGTTTTTCCCAGCAGTGTGATATCCTGGTGTCCCACCTCCAGAGAAGAAAACCTCCAAAGAAAGGGAGACAAACATGTCAACAGGAGAGGCAGCAAGATGTGCTAGAGGCATCTTGATGGTGCTGTAAATCCTTCACAGGTTCCTGTGCTCTGAGACAGAATGCTGGCAGCAGCCAGGCAGGCAGAGCCCATCACCTCAGCAATATGATGATGATCCATTTGTGGATCTCCTCCTCTCCCTGTAAATCACAGGAGGGCCTGAGGAGTGAGTTCTGAGGCAGTAAAGTCTCTCTCTTCCATTTCTCACTTGGCAATCTGCATTTAGAACTAAAGGCACTCCAGCTAATTAGGTCCTTGCCCTGCTTGCTGTGCCAGGATCTTCCTCCAGCTCCTGTTTGCAGAGCTGATTTGTCACGGGGTCGTGGAGCTGCTTAACACTTGGCCACCTTAATTAGTGCTGTTTGTCAGAGAGGAGTCAGGTCACCTCTTGCACGTTTATTTGCATGCCCAGGGAGCTGTATCTGATACACAATCAGAGGGGATTCTGCTGCTCTGCTCTTCTCTGGGCAGAGCTCCTCTGGAGCCCTGTGTCCAACTCTGGGGGGACATGGAGCTGCTGGAGCAGGGCCAGAGGAGGCCATGGAGATGCTCAGGGGCTGGGACAGCTCTGCTCCCAGGACAGGCTGAGAGAGCTGGGGTTGTTCAGCTGGAGAAGAGAAGCTCCAGGGAGACCTTAGAGCACCTGCCAGTGCCTGCAGGGAGCTGCTCCAAAGCCTGGAGAGGGGCTGGAGTGAAAGGTCTGGAGTGAAAGGCCAAGGGGCAGTGGTTGAAATGAGGAGTGGATTTATAGAACTAAGGCAGTTTTTTTTCCCAGCAGAGTGGTGGCCACTGGAGCAGGTTGCCCAGGGAGGTGGTGGAGGCCCCATCCCTGGAGCCATCCCAGGTGGGGCTGGAGGAGGCTCTGAGCACCCTGCTCTAGCTGAGATGGCCCTGCTCTCAGCAGGGGTTGGGCTGGATGAGCTCTGGAGCTCCCTTAACCCAGACACATCTAAGATTCTGTGATTTCTGTGTCACCACTTGGAGAGGATTTTCAGACTCCATGCACATGGGTGGAGCTTCTGACCCAACAGGAGTTGAGCACAGTGCTGTGTGAGAATGGAAGAGCAGGAGAACAGTGGAACTCTTTCCTTTTTAAATGGTATTTCATTTTTATTCACCCAGGTACTGGAAAGAACTCTTTAAAACCAAGATGAAATTCCTTTTGTCCTTGTCTCATCACCACAGTGCAGCTCGGGGGGGGCAGTTCCTCAGAGGTGATCCCCTGCTCACCTTTCTTGCTCAAAAAGGAGAGGAGTTTGTATCAGTTTCAATCTTTGATGACATCTGGGTGCCCCCTGAAGGGTGGTGGGTTAAACAAGAGTGGTGGGTTTTGCATCTCACTGAGGGGAGATCACCAAAACATTGTACTATTAAATATGCTGATGGGGAGAATTCCTTTAATTTTCTCAGGATAATTCTGCTCCTCTCACACAGCTCAGCTTGCAGAAGATGCCACAGCTCTGCACTGATATTTTAAGCTTGCCATTTAATCAGGAATTGACTTTGGAATCCTAAATATAAACCCAGGGAGAGCCTGTTGCTGAGTAGAGGTAACTTCTGGTCACTTCCAGGCCTCAAATCATACAACCTTGGCAGTGTTTATCTCCAAGCTGGCAGGAAAGTTGGAGCCTTTGCTGCATCTCCCTTTCCCAGCTCCTTTTGTATCCAAAATGGAAAGCAAAAAAACCCAAACCCATGCCAGAAAGTGGGACTTTCTATTCCATCATCTCAATGCTTGCAGGAGAAGGGACACCAGTGCTTCAAACCCCAGGAGGCTGGTGTGTGTTTGCAGCTCACCAAGGTGTCTGAGCCCAATCCCTGGGGGCACTGACACTTCTCCAGAGGCTCCCTGCTCCCTGTGTTTTCCCAGGAGGCTGTGGAACACCGGTACAACCATGCCACCTTGTGTTAATCTCTGCTGCCTGAGGGCTTCAGCAGCCACAGAGCACAGTGGGGAAGAATTGCCTGTGTCTGGAAGCATCTTTAGGTAGATAAATAGAGAGATATCTAGATAGCTGTCATTTTCAGTGCTGTTAAATGGTCGTTTCCACCCCATCCAAGCCTGGTTGTTATCAGTAGCAGCTGAAGTGATTCCACTTTCTCACTTTATACTTAAAATGGAGAATCTAAACAAGTCATAGTCACATTTATCAGGAGGTTGAGCTGCTGCCATGTGTCTTGTCCAGTGTGGGTCACTCTTTCCACATGGCCCTGCCCTGCTGAGGTGATGTTACAGCTCAGGGGAATTTGGTGCATTATATCCCCAACTCTCTGGAAGTTTTAGGTGGACAGGGGTCATTTTGGTCCATCTGGAGACCCCACCTGGAGCTGCATCCAGTGCTGGAGCCCCCAGGACAGGTCTGGAGGTGCTGAAATGTGTCCAACCACAAGGATGCTCAGAGGCTGGAGCAGCTCCTGAGGACAGGCTGAGAGACTTGGGGGTGTTCAGCCTGGTGAAGGCTCCAGAGAGACCTTCTGGTGGCTCCAGGAAAGCTGGGGAGGGACTTTTTAGGCTGTGGGGCAGTGCCAGGACTGGAGGGAATGGATCCAAACTAGAGCTGGGTGGATTCAGCTCAGCCATGAGGAAGAATTTCTTCCCCAGGAGGGTGGGGAGCCCCTGGCCCAGGGTGCCCAGAGAGGTGGGGGCAGCCCCAGCCTTGGCAGTGTTTTATGCCAGGCTGGATGGAGCTCTAGTGGGAGGTGTCCCTGCCATGGCAGGGGGTTGGAACTGGATCAGCTTTAAGCTCCCTTCCAACCCTATGATTTTGGCAGAGAAATGCCCAGTGGATTTTGCCCTGTTGAGTTAGTAACAAGAGTGTTTTCCTGAGGAGACAGCTTTCAATAAAAAGAAATAAATACCATTGCTGTGGCTGCACATGAAGCTTCCCACAGGCCAGTGCACTAATGAGACTGTTCCCTCTCTTCCACATAGTCAGCAGCAGAGTACGTCAAGTCTCGCCTGCCTGAAGTCCTGAAGCAACACCTTCAAGACTATGAGAAGGACAAGGAGAACAGTGTCCTGTCCTACCAGACCATCCTGGAGCAGCAGATTTTGTCCATTGACCGGGAGATGCTGGAGAAATTGACTGTGTCCTATGATGAAGCAGGTGTGTGTGCTTGTGTTTCTTCCCCACTTCCCATTCTCCTGCAGCAAAATCCCTCCCTTTGCAGCTTTTCTCCCCAAAAGCTCTGTGCTCCCAGACTGAACTTTGGCTTCCAAGGTAGGAGGGGAATCAGTGAAACATTCCCTAAGTTATCTGGGGGTTTACTTAGCTGAGTGAGTGCTGGAAAGATCCAGAATGTGCTTGCTGTGATGCATGTGGATAGCCCAAGGTGGGTAAGTCCTAGAGTGTGGGAAGCATTTTAGCACTGCAGCTCCAGAGATTTTCAGTTTGCCTCTGTAAAACTTCATAATCCAGAGTTTTTCTTCATTCTAGCCAGCACTATTTTTGGTTTACTAGTTACTTTACTAGTGCTTTGGATTAAAGTAGTTGGAAATGTCTCCCAGCTTTTAGCTCCTTCACAGAGGTGCCCTGATGTGAGGTTTAGCTACAGAGGAAAAAAAAGACATGCTCCTGATGATTTTCACTGATGTTCCAAACAGCCACCAGTATCTGCTCTGTGCCTGCTCCCCTGAATCTTACTTTCTTGGTATTTAAAGAAATCAAAACCAACTCCACAGCCTGGTAAAGAAAACTTGAGTTTCTCATCACTAGTCCAGGTCTGGAAAACAAACCTCCAACAGGCTGCTATTTTGTCCTAGTACTTTGTACTCACTCTGCAGTGCCCTGAAGTACTTAAAAATGCTCCAACTACTTATCAACTTTGTTCAGACTCCTACTCAGACTCCCACTCACTGGCAACACGAGTCTTTTAAGCTACTTTGCTCTCCAAGCAACTTAAAATGCCATTTACAGGCTGTATTCTGGGTACTTAGAGGGCTGTGAGTTTAGTAACCAGGTAATGACAGTGCTCTGTGACTTGATCACTTGTGTTTACTCTCTCAGCTGATAAATAAGCCTGGTTCTCTTCGACTGCTTTGATCTCAAATGCTCTCAAGGCCAGTTGGTTGCCATTTGCAGGCTACTTAAAGAGCTCAGAGTTCTCAAGGGGCAGCAGGGTTAAAATGAGGGCACTGGGCTTTGTTTCATCAGGTATGGCTTGTTGCTAACAATGCTTAAAGAACAAGCTTTGAAAGTTGATGCTTTTTGTTGCTTCTTTTTTTTTTTTTAATGTAGAATTTACCAGTCCAATGAGTCATGTAAGTCTTTTTCTCCCTGGTTTTGTCACTTCATCTCTCCAGTCATTTTGATCGATAGGAGTTTGTTAGGAAGGAGAAAATGCACTGGAGGAAATTACTGACTCCTGTCAGAAGAAAGCAGTTTCCATTATTGAAAACTCTGTGTTTGTACAGGGAAAATAAAGATTAAAATTGCTGGAAATGCACTTGTGGGGATTTATACCACGCAATAAAACAATCATGTGGAAATGAGAAGCTACATCAATAACCAGCTGAGAAAACCCCCAGGTTAGACACCCCTTCTGAACAGCACAACCCCCAAAATTCCAGCTTCCCAAGTAGCCAGAGACACCTCTGGAGATGATGGAAACTCCTCCCCAAGCCTGTAGAGCCTTATTAAACTTCATCCCATTGACCTCAGCCCAGGGAAACCTTTCCCACCCCTCCCGGAAGGGCCATTTGCCAAGGGTTACCACCCCCAGCTAACTCCTTTCACCCACAGTTGGCTCCTATAATGGGTAGAATTCCACTTGCTGGAACCAAACAGGGCTGCACTAAAGTGCCTTTGGCTTCTGGCAGGATTTTTGGTGTTAATTTGGCTTTTCTAGCAACATGCAATATTAATAACAGGCAGCTTGGGTGGGTTTGACATCCTAATGCCTTCTTCTGGGAGGCTTTCCCTGTAGGAAATCAGCAAATCAGAGCTCCCAAATCACACAAATTCACCTCCAAATGGTCCAGTGGTGACCAGACTCTCTGTGAAGTTTGACTAAGGAAGCTTTACAAAATGCAAGCAGGCCAGAAGTGACAGATGGGTACAAATCCTCTCATAATCTTTTAAATCCTTTAGTTTAAAAACTGCTGTTCTTCACTAACTGGGTTAATTTTGTGCAGGAATATTTTTTTTTCCTCCCCTGATGAGGCTTTTTGCTGGTGTTAATCCTATTCCTTTGATTGACAGTAGCTCTAACCATCTGGAGTGGTCAGAGACTCCTCTGTACAAGCCAAATATTGGATATTTTAATACTTTATTGTATTTTAACACTTTATTATATTTTAACACTTCATATTTATTTAATATTTTATCACTTTGGTGTTCTCTGGTGTGCCAGGTGGGTAAAGCCTGCCAGGGGATGCTGGTGGTGGTTTTGTGCTGTAGTCAGGAGGCTGTATTGCAGATGATTACTGCTGAATTTATTTAATCTCTGTGATTTCTTTGGCTTATTTAATTTCTTTGACACCTCAAGGATGCAGCTTCAACTTGGTCACTGTGAACCAGTGCCCTGTTTTCCCACAGCAGCTACCACAGGGCAGTGAAGAGTTGGTCTCTTATCTTTCAACATCTGCAAACTGACATGAAATTCTGAGCAGCTTCT
>VYZU01070886.1:0-16569 GCA_013401355.1 Ceyx cyanopectus
AAAAAACAAAACAAAACACACAATTAAAATGGAACAATACCTCTAAGAAAATGTAAGTCTAAAATTTAATGGTAATAATGTTTCTGATTATAATGATGTATTAAATTCAAGGAATGAGCAATCAGTACTATTATGAACCCCTAAGAGATTTTTATTAGCAATGCCATGTACAGAGGTCACATCTGAAAAGTTAACATACCATTTTAAGTACTATGCTAAGTATCAAAGTTATTAAACCAATCTACAGCCTAAACAGAATAAACAGAGGCTGATAAGTGAAGTGGCTTCTCTGCCTGAAGTCACATGGGAGGTCTGTGGCAGAGCCAGGAATAAAAGCCAGGCCTCCTGGATGCTACTCCAGTGGCACTTGCACTCTGATGCATTGTCTTTCTGTACTTTTCAAGATAGTTTCCAGGCCCATCTGTGTGCACAGCTATACCTATATATACTGTAGGCACTTCACATATCGCCCCTGAAATGCAAAAAAACAGAAGAGCAACATGTGGGGTAGAATGTTAGGAATTAAGAACATCCTATTCAGCTGGAATTAAAAAGTCCTCAGTTTTTCCAAATAGTAACCAAAAAAAAGCAAGGGAAAAATGCAGAGTTCCCAGCCCATAATTCTTCCCCTGCAGAATATTAGTCACAAAGATCTGGAAGGGAGTATGGACCACTCAGCATGGACAATCATTTTCTTACAGACACACTGGAGCAACTGGAACAGCAAACAAAGTGCCATTGTCCTTCACAGAGCACCTTCATCCACGGAAAAATATTTAAAGGGAAGAGTCCATGGGGTAATGTCAAGTTTTCAGAATTTGTAAATATCTTCTGATCTGTTTCTCAGTTATAAAATAGGGAGTCTTATCTGAAAAATCCTAACTCAAGAATGGAGTTGCCTTGAACTTCAGGATTGAGCATTCCCTAACCTTGTTCAAAGGCAAGAGGCATCTCTACAGGCCAGTTCTAAGAGGAGCAATAAGGATCTGATACTCCTGTGCATATGTCTAGGGGTTTCATGAAAACAGTCTGTATATTGGTAGATAATTATTTTGCACGAGTTCTGGATGTTGGCCCAGATAAACAAAGGCTTTTAGGAGTTGAAGCTAGAGTAGTTTAATGCTGAAATGTTTTGCAAAGCCTTTCCAAGAGCTGTCATCATTTTTGGGCTGACCTGTGGCAAGCTGAAATATGATGATGCATGTTTTATTTATGGTGTTTCATTTTTATCTGTTCACATATTCCTTGTTTTGATAGACAGTGCTATCTTTGAATGATTTTTTGTGGAAAGATGACTTTTCATTAGTAAATTGCTTTTTGAGATGCAATCTGCAGCAATGGTCAGATGTTAACCCCACTCAGGAGAGTACCTAATGAGTGAAAAGGTCTCATTAATTAAATAATCTCTGCTGTCTCTAACATTTGGATTGGAAGAGAGTAGAGATTTTCTATCACGAAGGCTCCATAATGCTAATCACAAAGGGGAAAGGAGTCAAGATCCATTTTACCACATAGTAGGAAAGAGACCTAGAGAGGCCTTTGTGCCAAAGAGATATTCCTTATGGGGGATGCAGAGATCATCAGAGGTTGAAGTTGCTGATAAAGAAGGAAAGGTTCTGCAGACCTCAGAGCCTGGAAGTGTAACACCTCTGTGAACATCCTTGACACAATAGAAGTCTGACATCAGGTCTACAGAGCACCTGCTGATTCTTAAACCTTTATCTAGGCCAATGTATCACTGAAAAAAGATTTCAGACACCTCTGAGGGATTTTTTTTTTCTACACTGTACTCACAAATGTATTTGCAGTTCTGCTGACGTTGATCAGCTAACTCCAGACAAGCCCTTTAGAGCTGGGAGCCTTTCACCCCACTGCTTAGGGGAGAAACTGGATTGACCCATTCCTTCCCAGCTGTGAGATACATAGGGCAGGTCTGGGTGCAGTGGGCAGGGTCAGGTAAACAGCTTGCAGCACATAGCAAGAAGGACAAATCTTTCCCCTATGTGTTGAGATGTTATAATGATTCAGGTCATCTCCCTTCAGCTAAACATCAGATGGACTCCTCTCCTCAGCAATTCTTGCTATTCCTAGCACAGAACCCATCCTTAAGGAACAACTTGGTCCTTAATGTAACAAAATGCAGTCATTTGGCCACAACCACAATGAGTCTACAACTAGCTCAGAGCTATTGTGTTTTAGCTCATACAGCAGACTCAAAAGAACAGGAGTTTATGCCTTTTGTCAATGCAACATTTAAAAGGTCAGAGATGAGATGTTTCCTCATGTTTCCTGTCATGCATGTTAGTACTCAGACCTTGAGGGAAGGAGGCCAAGTGTTACTGACAGAGACCGCCTCACAGTGCTTTTGCTCTGGAACACTCAGAGTGTGCTAAGTACCATCCACGACAAAGCTAACATGGAAATTTACAGCTTTGTCATGTGATCTACTTTGTGGCTTCTCCTCTCTCTCGTGTCAAGCCATATTTGCTGCTTAATTATCATGGCAAAACTCCAGTGTAACATTACTGAAGTCCTTCATATGAATTCATACGTGCGTTGGAAAGAATTAAATTCAAATACAGCTCTCAAAAAATAGTATTTGCATATCTCACTAGAGCAAATGAATTGCACTGAGTCACCATGAAAATTGACTGGGTAAGCTAAATGCATAGTTCTCTAGAGTCAGCAAGCAAGATACTTTGTCTCCACTCCCACAGACAGAAATCCACACCAAGATTTTTTGGTGTGCAAATGAGCCTGGTTTACTTTGATTATAAAACAGACTCATAGCTTAATAAAAGAAACCAAATTGCTTTAACTTGCATGTGCATGTGGAACCTCCATAAATTATAGTCATGTATAATGAATGGAATAAAGCCACAAATGTTACATGAAAGCAAATGTTCCAATCAAACTTACACTATGGTGCAAATCTGAAGTGACTTCACCAATCCTGGTTAAGTCTCCCTGAGTTTTATTGGCTTAACTGAAAACAGATTCTCCTCATCAGCATTCAGATGAAACTTGCACATGACAAGCAGCATCACAAGGCTGATTTTTAAAGGGGCAACTTTCTCCACACTATATGTTGAGACACCCAGCTCCTTCTGCAGCATGAAAATAACATCTTGGAAAAATATCACCTCTGAAGGAGAATGGCCAGACTGGAACATTTTGTGTCATCGTACACTTCTATGGGTCTGCTAGTCCCTTGATTTATCCAATAGTCCCCTTTTCATGGGTAGAACACAGCCAGCTCCCAAACATTGGTAAAGATCAGATTCCAGCTGGCTTTCTCCTTTCAGTATTAATTTCAGGGAAGGAATATAGTACCTCCACCAATGCATGTTGACTTTTGCTAATGAAGGCACAGAGCATGTCTTTCAAAATTTCTAAGATGATAAAGTTGGAATGAAAGCACAACCCTGTTCTAAAATTCAGCATTCATCACAGTCATTGTTCAGTCTCAAAATGATAGAAAATCTGTGAAACTCCAGCTACCACATATTTGCCATGCTGAGGGGCTGTAGCCTTTTGCTAGAGGCTTTCTGAGGAAAGTCTCCACCTCTACACTCCCAGGCAGCCATGAGGAGTGTATGGTGTAAGCCCACCCCCCTGGAAAGCAGAGTGGAGAAATATCCCCTCAGATCATCACCTGAGAGTGACTCTGACACAGCAGTGGCTCCAGCTGAGACTAACACGTTCTCCACTGATTAATCACTGGGATGGTTTACAAAAGGTGTTTATGTGCCTGCCACAGAAATTAATTCTGCTGTTGACTTGTGAATTAAGCAAACTCACCAGCATACACTGTGTTCCTTCCTTGCCCATAGTTTTTTGATTCTGATCTTCTGGGCCCTTTTGACAGAAAAGAGAATCCTGCCCTTAGTTTCATGCCTACCTATGAGCAATGGCAATGCGTGGGAGTAGCTGCTGGCAGAAATTTTGACCAGAGTTAGACCAAGTCAGTCATTGCAGATTCACTTTTTTTCTTTCTCACGCACAGGAATGCTCCTAGAGAAGGATGTTGTAATGAGGGTGTGACACACAGGAATGTCAGGAAGAAAATTAACTTCTTTGTGTTTTGGCATAGAGAGATCTGGGGTAAGGGTTAAAAAAAAAAAAAAAAAAAAGTTGCTGCTCTTTCCTGATTCTAGAGGTGGCAAAAATTATTTTGGGGGACCATACTAACCTCAGAATAAACCCCTAGCTCTCATACTTAATGGGAAACTTGACCTGCTGCCATGAAAGCATGTCCTAGATCCCAGAAGCTGCCTTTTAGAGAGGTGAAATTTTCACCCCACACAGACAGGAGGCAGGAACTTCACATGAACTTGACAGACCTGGCCTCTTAAGTAAGCAACTTGCTTTGTAGGAAACACAAAAGACCTGGGAGCCAGAAACACCTGTCCACCACTGCCAAAGAGGGCTGCCACAGCTCCTGTGTGGTGTCTGCAGTGGGAAGCCACAACCAGGAGCAGCTGCTTGCCCTTAAAAGGGAAGGCATTGTGGACAGTGCCTGTTCACACTCCTTTACCCCTAAAAAGTGTCTATTTACTGGTGTTTAAAATAGTCCAAGGTGTGGGTGACTGCCACATCCTGCTCCTCTCTGAGCACAATTTTATCACTGTGGTTAAGGCCACTGTTGCCTGATGGGGAGTGCAGGGCTCCATTTTAAAAAAACAGCTTTGTTAAGGAAAAACACAAACAAACAACTCCCTGGCAGCAGCAGCCTTTGTGTTTACTGTCTCTCCAGAGTTTCCAGCTGAGAAGCAACTTGAACCTTACTCTGTCTTGTGGTTTAATGTTGTTTTCATTGAGTTTAGCATCATGAAGGCAGGTTTGAAGTTGTTCTTACCTGAAGTAATGACTGAGGCCCTTTTCCAGTGCTGGGAATGGGATTGAAGTAATCAACCTAATTCCAAGGTGAGCACGTGATGGGAACTATCATGTTAATCTGCTCATCATTTGCCTGAGCGCAGACATGAAACAACAGCAAAGAGGAGTGTCCAGGAAGCCTGACACTTCAGAACTTTAAAATTGCTCTTCCTGAGAAAAGCAGAAAATGAACAAAATGTAGATGTTTAGATACCAATCTACTCCCCTTCCCCCTTCCCACAGGACCATAATTTAGGCTGTATTCTGGGTGCTGTGTTCAGGAGGGAATGTGGGGCAGCCAGCAAAGGCACAGGTGAGTCCCAGTCTACAACAAGAAACTGGGATCTCCCTTGTGTCTCACTGACAAAGACACAAGATAATAAAACCATCCCCATCTGGAAAATGTGTGCAAACTTCTCCTGTGCAAGCTGCTTAGGAAGAGGCAGAGGGACAAGGGAGAAGGCTTTGAGATAGGACACTTGTAGAAGATTTGATAAAATCAGTTTTGGATGTCAGAGCCAAGTAATGGAATCATGAGATGAAGGACAACATGCAGCAGCTTCTGGGATTTCACAGTACTGAGCCAGGAAGGTCAGTACTTCTGGAGCCTCAGAACCAGCTCTGCCCTCTTCTTGAATGAGCCAAGAAGGGCAGCAGTAGACTGTGAAGTGTTCAAGGGATCATATCCTACTCTATTTCATATCCTCAGATTGTTTGGAGCTACTGGACGGGTCCAAAGTAAGATCATAGGTACCGTGAGAAGATTTCATCTCCTAGCAGAATCCCCCAGGGCTGGACAGACACAGAGAAACAGCCATGCACCCTAGTACTGCAGAACTGCTGCAGCAAAAATACCTCATGCAGTATGAAGAGGACAGCTCATCACAGCTGCCTTTTACACCTTCTGGAAAGTGATCTCAAGTGATTCCTAGTGATAAAACATTCCATTTGTTCCATTGAGGGTCCTTAGATGATCAGACCAGATTTCACATAGATAAATTGCAGCCAGCTAGATAGAAAACAGTAAAATTCTTCATTTGACACTTCCAACTGCAACTCGGTGTCACGGAAGCAGCCTTGCTTAGAAAATACCTGTGAATTAAGATACTTAGTGCTCCAAATCCATCTAAAAGGATTTATCTAAATAGCAGCTTTAATAAAGCAATAATGTGTCCAGCCTCTGCATGCAAGAAAGCAGAAAGCACAGAGATTTGCTGATTGGCTCTGTTTAACTTTTTGATGAATAGTTTTTATCTGTATTTCTACACTGGGATTTTTCTGTTTCAGAGGGTGGCAGCTCTGCCTCAGTGTAGAAGATTCTGCAGCACATTTCTCCTGTGCTTCAAAAAATGAGCTTTGAAATACAATGAAGAAAAGCAGTAAGTCTCAATGTGCAAGGCCCAGAGTGTGTGTTTACCTACAAGTAGACAAACCCCCTCATGGTGGAAAAGAAAGATACAACAACAACAACACTTTCATTTAAACAAGCACCAGATACTAACCAGTTCACTCTTGCAGGAAACATCCATGACTTACTGAACAGTTGCAAAAACACAGTCACTATGTTGCTGAAAGTTACTGTTTGCTTTAAACACGGCTGCAAAAATACCTGGGCAGAAACTTACGTCCTTTCAACCTGATGTTGTAACAATTAATGCTAGTTCCCTATAATCTCAATTAAACGATGCAGAACTGAAAAGATAAATACACTAACTGTATTATTTGATATTACTCTTAGCAGGAAGCTTATCAGATTGCAGGGAAGTTTCCAGGAAGATCCCAGGATCTTGAAGCCCTCAAGTCCATCCAGCCAGCAGTAACTTATAATCAGTTTCCCTTCCTTCACTCAGATGAGACCCAAGACCACAGGCAGGGTTTCTACAAGCAGTGTCTGAGGTGGTGGTCATGACCCTCAGGCCATTCAGTCACCTGATGTTTTAGTTCAAGGACATTACCGAGCAGCATATAAGGAAAATGAGTGGAAAAATCTCAGCATGTAGAGATCAAGCACAAGAAGCAGTGAGCAAGACAATAGTAATTGATCAAGCAGAAAGGCAGCTGGGTCCACTGAGGTTGGGGTGGATAAGCAAGTCTATATTTCATGTTAACTTCTTGAATATTGCCAGCCTAAACTCAATCACATGTAGCAAATACCAAGCACATGGCAGGCACAATTCAGACAACACAGAGGGAGTGCTGTAAGCTCTCATGAGCTATAGTATACTCATCTGGGGGCTACTAATATACCAAACCTGATACTGGCTGGGAAAATGGCATTCCCAAAAATGATATTTCAGTGCTTTCACCCACAAAAGGGATGACAGTTATACAAGAAAAAAGGCATCATCAATAGTACTGCACTTAGCCATGCTGAGGCAATGATGGGAAAAGGCTGTTATAGAAAATACACATATATAATGTCTGGTCACCAATAAATAATGTGCTTTGAGTGCCTCAGCTTTTGTCTTGCCATCCCTCTGCCAGGCAGGAAGAACTTCTGGGACTGATACAGCTCAACCAGACACGACAGTTATCTCTAGATTCTCTACTTCCTTTTGTAAAAGAAAGAAAAACAGGACTTACATGTCTGCAAAATTGTAGTCTTGGTTTTCTACACACACATGCTTCCTCTTCTTCCGCCATGACTAGGTCATTTCTTGCATCAAGGTTTTGGAGGGCTCTGCAAAATTATAACATTTTCTAAAAAAAAAATAAAATATATAAAGTTCCAGTAGCCAGGAAAAACAATATACACGTTGACTTCTAATTATCAGTGTCTGTGGTGACTCTGTGCCATATGTAACTGATGAACAGTATTTGATCTGCCATTCACTTCAACTGTAAATTACTCTTTTTCAATATATTCAAATAGCAAATAAAGATCTAAATACCTGCTCACTCCAAATTAACCAGGAAAAAAAAAAAAGGAAATTATCTCAGTTCTCTGTATTATTCATCAAAATTCTAAAGCTAAATTTGCTTTAAAATCTGGAGTAGTCCCATGAATGCTGCACACAGTGAAGAATTGACCAGAACACCTTTTCTCCCTCTCACAGATGTTTATAGGGGTACTAAGCACTGGCCAAATACTGGTTTACTGAAGTAAAAGGAAGCAAGACTTGCCGACATAAAGGTCTGAGAAGTCTTTACTAATAGTTCTGTGAGGAGAATTAAACTGAAGTGACATTTTAATTATCATTGTTTCAAAATGGAATAGAGTTGCTTCCAGGGATGTGTCCCAGTCCAGGTTGGTGTCATAGGGTATGACAGAGCAGGACCTTTTCCCTCATACTATATATAGGTGCTTACAGTAAGAATAACCCGTGTTTCTCCTTGCCCTGTCTTCACACACACTACACAAATACAGCAGGAACAATTTCTGAACAAAAGGCAGTTGGACATAAGAAATAAGTGTGCAAAGCAGAACCCAGAAGAACTGCCCATACTATAGCTCCATCTAGCTAGTAACCCATCTTTGCCGAATGCTAGAAGCAGCCTTGCAGATAGCTCACCTTGAAAATGCAGTTATCATCCAGCCAGACCACAAGGAAACATATTTTCTTATTAATGTGCAAATGAGCAGTGTCTAATAGTGCTAATCAATGTTGCACAGGAAAAAATGCGGGTCCTTAAAAAGCTAATGGCAAGTAGCTGATGGACAGAAGGATTTTGTAGTGACAAGTCAGCCACCCTCTGTGCTGCCCACTGGTGCTTTTGGACAGTAGTTTCATTAGGATAAGCTCCACATTAAGCCATAGTGCTTTTTCAAATAGAAAACTATCCAATTAAGAATCTTATTTCTTCTGAGCAGTCAACTATGTAGGCTTAACTGAACTGCAGCTGATGACTAAATCTTTTTAGCCTTTGTAATATATTTTTACTGTGTGCCCCTCTGTGAGATGGAAATACAGTGATAAGGACAAGAGGCTGGGCAGGTATGTGTCAAATGATGTGACTACAGTCCCATTTACTGCAAGGCAGCAGCTCAGGCACTGGCAGGAAAACCATCTCCTTGAATCAGCACTTCCCAAACCAGCGTGTGAAACTGAAACACGCAGCAGCATTGCCAAGTTTTGTAGCTGAGAACAAAGGATGCCCAGGATTGAATTGGATCCTAGTGTTTAAAAACCTTACTGTAGAGGATGCTGCCCTACTTCTGATTCTTTGGGTAGCTTATGTTGCATTGGCTTGGGTCTCTCTCCACAGCACTACTCTACACAGTGCAGACAAACAGACTCCTGCTTTTGTTATTCATCCATTCTCCCTCCATTTTGCTATTCCTGCACTCCTTTATCCATTTTTAGGATAAGCAAACACTGCTTAGCTCCTATTGAGCAGCAATAATAGACCAAGTCATGGGAGTGGGAACATTCCCCATTTCTCTTGCCATGTTTTGCAAGGCATGCTGCTGAAGGGGAGGCTGCTTGCAGGGAACTCGGTGATCTTGGCTTTACCCAGAGAAAATTCCTTACTCACTGGGAAGGTTTTGAGAAAAGAAATCATCCTTTGACCCTGTTACTGAGAAGCTTCAGGCTGGTGTAAAACTGTATCTGCCAAAGCTGAGGGGAGCCAAATCTTTTGCAAATGGCAGCCACTTTAATACCATTTGAGAACATGCTTGAGATGTTCCTCTAGGAGCCTGCACATGTCCTGACTGGTGAAGCAATGCAGTTATTACAATTGACCTAGACTTAACCTTTGATCCTTGGAGAAGAGCTCTTAAGTCATTTTTTATTAGTCATCTCTTCTGGGTCATGCCTCTGCATCTTCCTCTGTCACAATCCTTTTCTAACTCACCTCCAGGACAGATACTGGCTGGCTTGTTGCTGTATATGCCAAGGGAGAAATGCACTCTACCTACTTCTGCTAATACCCCAAGGGCCCCACTTATCTTTCTGAAGGAAGCCTGGGAAAGTCTAGCAAAAGCAGACAGGGCTGTGTTTTATACCTCTGCAGCCTCTGATGAGAATAAGAAGTGCAGCATGGAGTACAAAGTTGACTTAAGTTTTGCCCCAAGCCAGTTGACTCTGAGGGCAATCAGAGTGAATAAAGCACTGCCCTGTTGGTCTGCTTAGAGACAGAGCTCCTGTGATCTCCTGGTGCAGGGATGACTATGTTTTAGCACAGCCTTGTGCTTGGACATGTAGGAGATAAACCATTCAAACCAGGATGTCAAAGCTACATCCATTGCCATGTTCTGTGGTGATGCAGAATGGACTAGCCAGAACTTGTGCCTTTCACTGGGAGGGCTCAGTCCCCGTGTCCTTATTTTGTGCCACTGCCATGATTTCTTTACAAATCATAGCCTTGAGTATTGTTCTTCTCTTTTTGATTACAATAAAAACTCCACTGGAATCCTTCTCCACAGCCCTGTAAGCTACACACCAAGGTTTCTGAATAGCTGTGCTGGGTTAATCCTGGCTGGACACCAGGTGCTCACCAAAGGCACTCCACTGTGTGTCCCTTCCATAGGATGCAGCCCTTCAGGAGCAGACTGCTTCAGTTGTTGGTCCCCTGCCTGGTTGTAAGTCCTGCCAACAAACCTTCTACACCATGGGCTCCTCCGTGACTCCACACATCCTGCCAGGAGCCTGCTCCAGTGAAGGCTTCCCAAGGGGTCACAGCCTCCTTTGGATTCATCTGCCTGCTCTGACATGGGATCCTCTATGAGCTGCAGGTGGGTGTCTGCTCCACTGTTAGCATCCACGGACTGCAGGACAGCCTGCCTCACCATGGTCTTCACCAAGGGAATCTCTAATTCCATGCCTGCAGCACCTCCTCCCTCTCTTTCTTCACTGACCTTGGAACTTGCAGAGTTGTTTCTTTCACATATTCTCACTCCTCTCTCTGGCTGCAGTTGCTGTTGTGCAGGGTTCTTTCTCCCCTTCTTGAATACATGATCACAGAGGTACTACCACTGTCTCTGATGGGCTGTCCAGTAATGGGTCGGTCTGTCTTGGAAACAGTTAGCATTGGCTTTATCAGACACAGGGGGAAGCTTCTGGCAGCTTCTCACAAAAAAACACTTCTGTAGCCCTCCTGTTACCAAAACATTGCCATGCAAAGCCAATGCAATAGCAAATGACTCGGACATGAGTGCTGGGAGAGCGAAGGAGAACGGGTGCACTGAGGATATTCCACAGGTGATCACATCTGAGTGGATGTGACCATGCTGAATTGTTGCAGAGAGCAGCAAGCCCCAGTAGACTTTATTACCTTGTTTTCTCCTGTGTTTTGGGATTCAGCACAATTGCCTGCTGCCTCCTGATGGTAGACCCATCTCAGGAGCCTCAGTGTGCCTCCTGACAGCAGGCAGGCCACCATGGCACACTGTGTGCCGGCATTGCCCACTGTGCATTCCATTTCAAACCTTAAAGTCTCCCCAGGCTCTTTGACTGACTTCCCATGGTTTCCTAGTGAGACTGGCCACTTGCTGCTCTTCCTGCCTTGGAATCATCCTCTGGGGGTGATTAAGAACATTTGACTTGCTACAATTTTCACATCAAAAACTTAAAGCCTGGTCAATCCCCCCTAGCAGCTCTGCTCATTTTGAGAACTCGGAGATCTCAGAATCTCAAGAGCTACTTTTTAAAGGCAGCATTATCTTTATTACCACAGCACACGGTGGGGCAAAACTATGGCAAACACACCAGGCGTACAGATGGCTATAAACACAACTGTAGTATTGCAGACTGAGAGAGCTAATACCTAAAACATATGGGATTAAAACGTGTGGCACGTGGAACTGAATTCCCTGAACTGGGATTCACAACACCTGACATGAGTTGTCAGTCCAAAACCAAAGAAATAATTCCTCACTGACTGCACACCTCTGCCCTTTAATTTTAAATAAAAGGGATGAGAAACACTGTTAAATAAGCACTACTGTCCTGCTGTGATTTTAGCACAGTGGCTTCCAACCCAGGCCTGCTCAAGACTTTTCAGAGGAAGAACAGAATTGTGCTGCCCCCTCAGAGAGGGGTTGCTCTGGCTGCAGGCTACAGGTGTTATAGGGAGAAGTTGAGCAGGGATGTAGGGCTGCACTGGAAAGATGCAGCTGAGTTGATGAGATGCATGGAGGCAGCAGCGTTGCTCTTCCATGCCCTTCCACAGGTATCTCATCTCCTTCCATGACTACTGAATGTCCCATGTGCTGTTGTACACACCAGCACAGAGAGCATTTTTGTACCCAGCAGTCAGATATCTGTTTTGCCAAGTGCCTGACGCTGACCCCGATTCTGACCCACAGGCTGTAATGGGAAAATCAACTTCACTGGCTGAGCAGAAGCAGTATCTGAGAAGCTGAGTTTTTGTCTAGTGCCTGTTGAAATGATAACAAGGATTCACATTTGGTCTTGGTGGATCAGTGAATCAATCCTCATGTGGCAACATGCTTGTTTTGAGTCCACCAGTGTAAATCAGTGTCAGCTGCTTTGGTTTTGTTTTGTTTTTCTTATTGTTATTGTTTTGGTAATTGACCATGAGAAATAATCTTATCCACAACACAAACATATGCATCAGACTCTCAAACCCACTTACACTATTTATTTATTTTTCTCAAAAGCAACACAGGGAATGCACTGCCCTATTTTAATGAGCTAGGTCATGGTCAAAAGAGTCAACTAGTTTACCTGTAAGGGCCAGTATTTACTATATGAACAAACTATCAAATTCATCCGACAAGTTAATCCATTAACCCAACCTTCATCTAATAAATACCAAAGAGAACAGATTCCCATTGATCTCAGCTGTCACAGGAATTTTGGACTCTTTAAACTCAGTACTGCCTGTAGCTAATGGGTCTATCAGAGTTAAACCTGTCACGTATGCTGTCTGCTTTCTCATGTCTTATAAATAATTCCCTGAGCTGTTCTTATCTGCTCCAACCACTTCTTCATTTACTGATTTGTTTATACTTCTCCTGTGCTCTCACACTGATTTCAACCATGAAAAACTTAGTGAGCTGTTTTCTGCTTCCACAGGGTTTACCCCACCTAATCTGATTGTACATTCTTAAAAGAAGCTGTACCATAAAATAGGTCTCCCTGTCTCTGTGGTAACCATTCCTGGGTTCTGTCAGTGGCTCAAGAGCCAGACACAAACCTCCATCAGTGTTCATGAAAACTCTCTTACCCATTTCACTGGGAATTACACTTGTGGCAGCTCATCTCCCCACTGAGAGACAGCATAAGAAAGGCAGTATGGGCACAGCGGAATCAAGGAGAAAATCAAGCATCTGCTGGCTGTCAGCAAGCATCCAATTTATATCAGAATCATACAGTTTGATTTTAGTTGAAAGCAAAGCTTGTGTTATACCTTCCCTACCAAACCCAGACACAGTGTTCAACCCAATGACAGGCCCCTTTTAGGCTTTGGCATTCCAGGTTTGAGCAAACAGAAGAACTTCACAGACAGGACTTCAAGAGTTGTTGCAATGTGAGAATCAATTCTCAAATTCGGAAGAATAGCAGTGGGTGGATTAGCCCCCATGTAGCACAGGTTGACTTTGTAATCCCATCTCTATCTACCACATCTGATTTTACCAAAAGAAATTCCTCTATCAGGAGTTCTTTCACCTTGTCCCTCCCACTTTCCTCAGGATCACTCCTGTTGCTCTATCAATATGGGGTCACAGGTAGCACCCATCAGCTTTTGCACCCTTTCAGACTTCAAGTTAAAAGCACCCACTGACCAACCTTACAAAGAAGAAAGCAGCTCCTTCTGCTTCCCCACAAGCAAGTTGGATTTCACATTGTTGTACTCTTTTAACTTACACCATTGGCATTCCCCACAACAGGCAGTCTGAACACGGTCCTTGCTTCATGCAGCTTTTGGAATGTCTCAAGCCTGAGGTTTGTTTTTTTTCTCTGTCCATAAAATCACCTGTTTGATATTATATTGGTAAAAAATACCCATCAAGTTGTAGCTTCTTGTCATTCAAGAAGGCTTATCTCACTCTTTTCCTCTCAATTAAAATTTTCACCTAGCTCTTAATTTATAAGGGAATATTAAAGGTTCACTATCATCACAGTGACTTAAAGCTCAGTTGGTAGAACTGACAAGCTTAGAAAGTCAATGCTGACACCACAACATTTGTAAAGGTGATTTAAATCTTGGAAGCATCAACAACAGCTTGTTAATAAAGGTAATTGGTTCTTTCTTTTATTTTTTTCTTTCCTTATGAGAAAAATGGGTTTTCTGTTCCAAATGTCCTTCTCCATAAACTTAATCTGTCCCATTAGGTCTGCACTGATACAGAATGGAGTTATTTTCCTTTCCCTTTCCTTTTGTTTTTACTCTTTTTAAAGGAAAAACATCACTGAAAGGAAAAGGGAAGCTACATCAGAGCATAAATGTCAGGGGTATAAAGGAAGCCATCCTCAGCCACCCCTAGTGACCAATAAATGCCAGTAAAATTCATTCCACATCTGGAATGTGGGCTGTAGAAAATCCGACAAGTATAAATCACCACCTTCGATCAGAATATAAATCCTGCCATGATGCAAATAATGCAGAGCTCGTGTGTTTGTGTATTTTATCAGGAGGAGGAAGGAAGGGCCAGGTGACAGGATACAGGGAAGTTAGAAAATAACTTTGTCCATTTCAAGAAACAATACTCTGCTTCCACCGGAAGAAGAATATTTTTTAGAAAGGAAATTTACTCTCTCCTGCTTCACCACTGCTAACTCCCCCTCCCCCAACTTAGAAGCCTCCAGAAAAAAAAAAAAAAAAAAAAAANAAAAAAAAAAAAAAAAAAAAAAATTAAGACAACTTGAACTCTGCCATCAGAAGGTCACAAAATATCAGCTTGGCTATTCTGGCTACATTCACTTTTCTTTTGTACAGCAGTTATTTCAGAGCAGATGCAAGTACATGTCCTGGAATATCTTCTCCTTCCCCTGTCGCTGCAGTTCAGCAGGGGGTCACGCCAGCAGATTCTCACTGATTGTCAAGAGACCACGGCTCACGTAAGTGACTGTCAACCAATGCACTCAGGCTAACACTGTCTCTGTTTTTTTCCCCCGGGACATGGTAAGCTCTGTCACACAGGCTTGATCCAAAACCCTCAGAAGCCAACGGAAATGTAAAGGAAAATCTCTGAGGATTTCACAACGCGGGTGTATGGCAAGGGAGACCTTCTCTTCTCTGGCTCTGAAAGCTGAGCTGTGCAGTGTGGCCACAACAGCACACCCTGGTAACTGACTCGGTCTCAGCCTCTCACCCATGGATTTGCTGTTAGATGTTGCCCTCATAGCTCACCCTGCAATATTCTAGATTTCCACAGGGGAAAAAAAAAAATGTTTATTAAAACTCATGATTAAACATTAAACTTTTGATCTGAGCCTGTATCATGTGTGAGGGGGATCTCACAATTCACACCACTCACCACTTGTCTAACACCCATGCTCACAGACAGAGGTTTTCACTCAGTGTGATAGTACAGATCAGAAAAGCCCCACTGAAATTCTAACATTGTTTCTATGTTATCTAGGGGAGAAAAAGAGATTTGAAGAAGCACGTGACAGGCATTCTTCACACATACACAGCAAAACAAATTCAGGACCTTGGAGGGTGGCTGCAAATGTAGAGTAATTCCATTTTAGATTTATGCCACCAAAGTAATACCTGTTACACAGCAAAGAGAAACTTCTTAGCCAATCCTTAAAAGGATTCCCTCTTCTATCCTATTGAAGGTTATATTATTTATCAAAATAACATTTATTTTTTTTCTTTAGAGACTCTGTAGACACTTGATTGGAAAACCCACATGGGCAGGAAATGCTTAATTGTGTGACTTTTCTATGTCTGCCTGTGCCTTCCAGCCTTGAGGGTGGGATATGAAACTGTCCTTGAACCAAAGGCTAAGGAAACATCACCCACAGCTTAAGTACTGTGATTCAGTCCATATGCTCTAGGTAGTCTAAAGTAACCCCCCAAAATGTGGACAGTGTGGACACTGAGTCCCTGGTGCAATCTGTCACACTGTCCAGATCTGCTCCTGCAGTGCAGCGCTGATTATCACTGAAGACTTGCCACTCTGCATTTGGACTGTGTGCTCTTCTGGGAAGAGGTTCCCATGTTTTACTGACAGTGCAGGAGCTGTCTTGGTATCACAGCAGTACTGACATTGATCATTGCTACCTTAAATTCCTTTGCTCTTGAAAAAAATTAGGTTTTTGGAGGTTGGAGTTTTTTTAATTATTATTCTTTTCAATTAAACATTCTTTTGACCTGCTTTCCCTAGAAGATTTTTTCTGAAGAACAAGTTATGACACTGTGTGTACCAAGACCTTGTTGTGTGCTGTAAAGCAACAAAAAAGTATCTCTTCACTACTCAGTTCACCTTGAAGAAACAGTGTCGAGGTCAGTCTCAGGTGCGTTCCTGATGGTGTCAGCTGACAAACGAAAGCTTGCTAATGACTCCTTTGCTAATTAAAGGCTTCCCTTCCCTGAAACACAGATCACTGCATCTTGACTATTCCGTTGAATGTTCTGGCAGCTGCCTACTGTATCTTTCACACCTAGAGACTGGAGACTGCCTCTGTCAAAGGTTGTTTTTAAATCTCTGAGGTTTCATTTATTTTATTTATTTATTTTATTTTTTTAAACCAACACCTTTCTAAATATAGAAATACTATGAACCCATGAGCCGAGTGAGTGTCACTGAATTTTACATCACTAAATCAATTT
>VYZU01070889.1:0-17500 GCA_013401355.1 Ceyx cyanopectus
TCTGTGTGAAGCCAGTGACTCCTGATGGACATGAAGGTACCTTCTCTAACTAACACATCAGCTCATTGACTAAGTAATTAGGCTTTATTTTTTCTAGAGTATAAAAAGAAAGCAGTAAATAATGTGGTTGAGCTTCTGCTATAAACCCTGAAGTTCCCCAGGGTGAAGTTTCACTCGTAGAGAGACAGTGGAAGGTACCAAATGTTACCTGGAGCTGTTTCAGGTCTGACCAGAGGGCAAATCCAAACCAGGTTCCATGTAGATCCCTTCTCAAAAAGAGTTCAAAGCACAACAGAAATTATTGACTATAAATCACCAATGATTCAGAAGCATCTTGAGATGTTTGTGATTTTTAGGGCTGATTTTTTCCGAGTAAAAAAAAATGTTGATTTTTTGCAACAACTTCTTTTTCTGAACACCTTGCCAATAGGACTTCTAGCTCTGTAACAAACCAGCTGATGAATTTTGGCCAAACCCACTTGCAGATGAGAAGGGCAGACACCAAATCTAATTAAGAGCACTGGGCCAGGACTGGCTTTGCTGGTCCAGGTGTAAAGATGACCCCAGCAGACTGGGCTGTCTCCATCTCACCTCTTATCTCACCTCCAACTTTTCTACAGCAGCAGCCACGAAGCTGTTGGGCTCAGTTCTAGGAGGCCCAGAGCTTCCAGATTTATCTTCCTGGGTTGATTTATTACAAGTTTTTACTCATTCTTTTCCCAAGCTGTATTTAGGTGAAAGTTAATGAAAACAAAAGCAACCTGAGAACATTTGTCTCGTTGCCTTCACAATGGCTGATGGTTTTAACAGCTGTCCACCTCTTCAAAAGCCAAACAACTGAACAATTCCCAGGTGGCTTTGGAAGGGCTCATAACAAGTTTTGGTCGAGTTTGGTCTGTTTTCTGTATTTTTCCTTTGAAAAAATGTTTACTGCTTGGCTAATGCTGATGCTTTAGTGAACAGGGTGCAGGACTCCAGCACTATTCCCTTTCAAATCATGAAGAAATTAAAATTTTCTCTATTTTATGATCTTCATAAGACTTTTATCCCCTCAAAACATCCACATCTTTTGGGTATTTGGGCCACAGACTCATGTTCTGCACTGATGCTCTTAAAAATGAGGCTTTGTGCTCATCTTCTGGTGTCCTTTCCTGGAAGTTTCTACACTGAGTTACTTTTCAATAGGTATATAAATTAACAGAAGCTGTTTTGAACAGTGATTCTTCTGGAAACCTGTTCAGTTCTGATTTAAACAGCAGAATCCAGTTACAGACAGAGGTGGTTTCCCCACCCATCCTGCTTCCAGACCCACTTGGTGAGAGGCACTCACAGCAAAGAGCCTGGCCAGGGAGGAGCAGCTTCTCTCTCTGCTTCATCAGGCATACCCCAAAAGGCAGAGCCCTGTATGAGCAGCTTGTTTGTAAGGAAAAAAAAAACAACAAAAAACCAAAATACTTCCCTTTAAAGGGAAAAGCACCCAGACCCCCTGGGCAGAATCCCTCTTTGGGCAGCACTGCCAGCTGCTGAGCCCACCCAGCACCCGAGCTGCCTCCAGAGCTCCCCTCTGAAGGTAAATTACATTAAATCCAACTCTCCCAGCCACCTTCCCAAGGCTTAACCCAGGCACAGGACTGGGCACAAAGAACCTGCCCACTTATCTGCAGGGTGATTGCTGCCAGGCAACTGAGGGAGCAAACAGAAATTATCACAAGTGGAAGGGAAGGTTTTTAAGGGTGATGGATGTTAGCTCAGCTTTGCTCTTGGGAGGAGGAAAAGCTGCTGAGTCAAGTCTGAACTAAACCTGAACAAGAAAAAAATGTAAATCAAACTGTTGCTTTCAGCCAGAACCTCTCTGCAAACAAAGACTGGGGTTGCAAGAGAAAATTTCTGCATGTTCTGTATTCAAGAGGGTGACAGAGCAGGAAGAGGCAACGTTCTTGCTGTACTTGAAGTAGATGACATCTGATTTCTGAGGCAGAAACACTCAGATAAGAGTCCCTGCTGCAGGACACCACCCCCCTCCTGGCAGCAGGGTGGGGAAGGAGCTTGATCTTGCTCCACCTCACTGCTGAATGGACCTGAGCAGCAACTGGGGCTCTGAGCTCATTCTAGGAGAGCTGAAGTTCCAAAGTCAGACCATAGATTAAAGTAACAACTGCCTACACCATCTGTCTCAGCTCTAATCATCTTCTTTGTTATCCTTAACAAGATTTAATATTTTCATGGTCATTTATTACACCGAGATCTGATCAAGAGAAGCAAACAATTCTACTGGAAATAGCTGTGAATAAGGGAGAGAAAAACAGTGTACAGGGAACCCAAGCAATGACTTCAGCAAAGCAAAGGAAGCTGGAAAGCCACGTGAGAAGGTGACACCCTGAGGGGCAGCAGCTCCCCCTCTCCTGCCAAAGTCTCTGCTGGGATTCTGGACTCCAGCTGGGCAGTGCTGCCTGGGCTGGGACACCTGGCACCAGACTTGGAGCAGATGATCCCATCCTAAACCACAATTTATCACACAACAGCTGAAATGAAACTCAAATCCAAGCCCAGTTCTCCACCCTGCTGCAAGCTGCTCTTTCAATAGCTCTTTTTCATACCTGAACACCCATGGCTGTAGGTTTGGTGTTTGAGGAATGAAGTCAGAGCACAAAAACTCACGTGATGTTGAAGCTGCTCTTGTGAGTGCTCCTCCCATCCACACCACCCAGTCTCCAGCTCTCTGCCTCTGCTTCCTTTGTGCCAGACAACACAGGGCTGAGCAAGAGGAGCTTTACATGGGCAGAGTTTTAGCTACACTCCAAGCACAGGGCTCTGCCTCAGGTCTTTCTCACTCAGATCCGAGACTCTTTCCACCAACCTTTGTCCTGACTGAAGGGAATTCCTGAGGTGGTTTCAGTGCAGAACCACAGGGCTGAGGCTCAGGAAGCTGGGTCCACACAGAGCTCCCCGGGGCCAAATGCCAAAGGCAGTCACACCAGTGGAAAAATTTAATAATCCAACACAGAGGTTCCATAAACTTGAAAGTATCAAGCACAGAGCCCTGCTATTGTCCCATCTGTTGACACAACAAATAGATCTTTATTATCAGCCACTCAGTGACTCACTTCATCCTTACAGTCACTCCTGTGGACTCACTGTCATCTAAAACACACAGTCCAATTAAACTCGAATTTATTCATCTATGTTTTTTGCATAGATCAATAGTTACCCCAGCCAGCTGCTTATCAGAGCCTCCTTATCTGTCCTCCTGTGATTAACTGCGTCAGGAGGTTCCGGACAAGAAGAGTGAGATCCAGGTCTGGAGGCATCCTACAGGGTTACACTCTGAACTAGAGCAGCTAAAAGGGTTGAGAAACAAGAGAGGAGTTAACAGAGTGGTGAACAGATCAAAGTTGGGTTTGGATAATGGGATCTCAGTTGCAGAGAAGCAGGAGAGAAGTTAAATTACTTCAGTCAAAAGGAGTTTCACAGATCAGACACAAAAACTAAAGGCAAATCAGCCCAGTGGAGGGATTTGGGACTAAAAAGCATCTGGAACAGCATTTAGAGCAAGAACAGTGTGAAGCACAAGAGAAAGCAAGAGGTTTCTCACCTGTCTGGTGTTTGAATGCAGTGTTGGCTCAGTCAGAAGGAATTTAAATATTAAACTAAACAATAAAGATAGAGGTTCTTTAAGAAAAGAGTGTGTTTAAATGCTCATTTTAAACCTAAACTGCTTGTTATGATGTTTAAAAAAACCCAAATAACTAAAACAGAAGGGTGAGCACGAGCCCGTAACAATAGAAGGAGAACAAGGTGGGGAAAGCCCTGGCAGTTTCAGGAGATTCTGCCCTTCCTGGGGAGGTTCTGACCTTCCTTCCTTCACAGCCTGTCCTGAATCAACAGCAAAGCCCCTGATCAAAGTGCTGTCCTGGAGGCAAGAGATGAGAAGCAGATACACAGGAAGATAAGTGGTCAGTGAGTCAGGTATAGAATGTTTTAAAAACTACTATTAGTCCTGAGATTAATAAGCAGGCAGAGGTCACAAACCTCAGATGAAACCCAGAGTGAGAGCAGAGCCTCCCAAGGCTGGATTTCACAATCATTTGTGCTGCCAAGGAACATCAGAGGGAAAAAGAAACCAAACAAGGAGGCAAAGAGATGATTGGCATGATACAGCATGAGGTTCTCTGGTTTCAGCACCAACTTCACTCAGATGGACTGGATAAAATGGGTTTGTCCAGAAAGTTCTTGGAATTTATTCTGCACATTTCATACCAGATGATACTCGACAGTCAGGTGGTGGTGTTCACAAGCACTTCAGCACACAGCACTTCTGCTAAGGACAGAAGATTCAGAGTAGAAGGAAGTGCAGAAAGAAGCTACTTCAAAGATACTCCCCTGCCACCCAGTAGCTACACAGCCCCTGGCTTGGTTCTAATTCCCTACACGATGGCAAATAGAGATTAATCCAATATCTGCACATCACGGTGCACGTCACAGCCCCTTCAGATGCAGGACAGTTCAACAGGTCCATTCATCTTTCCAGAGGAACCTCAGGCTTCAGAACTGACTTGATTTCAGCCACAGAGCTTGAATTCCTCCCCCAGATTCAGCAGCAGCAAGCCAGCAAGTTTCAGACTGAAGAAGGCACTGAGCCACCAGCAGCCCTGAGCTGAGCCTTCAAACCACCATTTACATGACTACAGCTCAGACCTGAACACCAACCTGCCAGTAAATTCTGCAGGGCCATGAGATTTTTTCCTTGCCCTCACCAGCAATTTTCACTCTACTTTGTTAGTGAGGTTGAAGCTGATCCATCCCAGCAGGGTGCTGCCCAGGTGAACTCTTCCACTCTTGCTTTGCAAGAACACAGATCCAGACACAAGAGCATGATGGAATTCCCAGAGGGCTGATTTCTGCTACTCCAGGACAGGTAAAACTCAAAAAATCCCCATTTTTCAGAAGCCAGAGTGGCTCTGGATCAAATACTGTTGTGTTTTTTTTTTCCTATCTCTGTATTTCATTAACCCTGTACAAAAAAGAAAGCTGATTAGCAAATGTTGATATAAAAATAGCCAACATCTGTTTAAATTTAGAAATTTATTTTGTTTAATCCACAAGCTTTATATAGCTTTAGTTAAAAAAACAAAAACAAAAAACAGTGAAAACATGACAATATCCAAAGTTCGGGTTCCTCAAACTTTCAAAGACCCCCATCTCTGAAAGTTCCTCATCCCATCAGAAGAACCGTAACGAGACAAGATTGATGATGAAGGGGCAACAACATCTCACAAACAAAATTTAGGTAACTGAAGGAATTATTTTTTTTTTCACTTTTTTTTTTTTACTTTTTTTTTTTTNTAAACTCGAATTTATTCATCTATGTTTTTTGCATAGATCAATAGTTACCCCAGCCAGCTGCTTATCAGAGCCTCCTTATCTGTCCTCCTGTGATTAACTGCGTCAGGAGGTTCCGGACAAGAAGAGTGAGATCCAGGTCTGGAGGCATCCTACAGGGTTACACTCTGAACTAGAGCAGCTAAAAGGGTTGAGAAACAAGAGAGGAGTTAACAGAGTGGTGAACAGATCAAAGTTGGGTTTGGATAATGGGATCTCAGTTGCAGAGAAGCAGGAGAGAAGTTAAATTACTTCAGTCAAAAGGAGTTTCACAGATCAGACACAAAAACTAAAGGCAAATCAGCCCAGTGGAGGGATTTGGGACTAAAAAGCATCTGGAACAGCATTTAGAGCAAGAACAGTGTGAAGCACAAGAGAAAGCAAGAGGTTTCTCACCTGTCTGGTGTTTGAATGCAGTGTTGGCTCAGTCAGAAGGAATTTAAATATTAAACTAAACAATAAAGATAGAGGTTCTTTAAGAAAAGAGTGTGTTTAAATGCTCATTTTAAACCTAAACTGCTTGTTATGATGTTTAAAAAAACCCAAATAACTAAAACAGAAGGGTGAGCACGAGCCCGTAACAATAGAAGGAGAACAAGGTGGGGAAAGCCCTGGCAGTTTCAGGAGATTCTGCCCTTCCTGGGGAGGTTCTGACCTTCCTTCCTTCACAGCCTGTCCTGAATCAACAGCAAAGCCCCTGATCAAAGTGCTGTCCTGGAGGCAAGAGATGAGAAGCAGATACACAGGAAGATAAGTGGTCAGTGAGTCAGGTATAGAATGTTTTAAAAACTACTATTAGTCCTGAGATTAATAAGCAGGCAGAGGTCACAAACCTCAGATGAAACCCAGAGTGAGAGCAGAGCCTCCCAAGGCTGGATTTCACAATCATTTGTGCTGCCAAGGAACATCAGAGGGAAAAAGAAACCAAACAAGGAGGCAAAGAGATGATTGGCATGATACAGCATGAGGTTCTCTGGTTTCAGCACCAACTTCACTCAGATGGACTGGATAAAATGGGTTTGTCCAGAAAGTTCTTGGAATTTATTCTGCACATTTCATACCAGATGATACTCGACAGTCAGGTGGTGGTGTTCACAAGCACTTCAGCACACAGCACTTCTGCTAAGGACAGAAGATTCAGAGTAGAAGGAAGTGCAGAAAGAAGCTACTTCAAAGATACTCCCCTGCCACCCAGTAGCTACACAGCCCCTGGCTTGGTTCTAATTCCCTACACGATGGCAAATAGAGATTAATCCAATATCTGCACATCACGGTGCACGTCACAGCCCCTTCAGATGCAGGACAGTTCAACAGGTCCATTCATCTTTCCAGAGGAACCTCAGGCTTCAGAACTGACTTGATTTCAGCCACAGAGCTTGAATTCCTCCCCCAGATTCAGCAGCAGCAAGCCAGCAAGTTTCAGACTGAAGAAGGCACTGAGCCACCAGCAGCCCTGAGCTGAGCCTTCAAACCACCATTTACATGACTACAGCTCAGACCTGAACACCAACCTGCCAGTAAATTCTGCAGGGCCATGAGATTTTTTCCTTGCCCTCCCCAGCAATTTTCACTCTACTTTGTTAGTGAGGTTGAAGCTGATCCATCCCAGCAGGGTGCTGCCCAGGTGAACTCTTCCACTCTTGCTTTGCAAGAACACAGATCCAGACACAAGAGCATGATGGAATTCCCAGAGGGCTGATTTCTGCTACTCCAGGACAGGTAAAACTCAAAAAATCCCCATTTTTCAGAAGCCAGAGTGGCTCTGGATCAAATACTGTTGTGTTTTTTTTTTCCTATCTCTGTATTTCATTAACCCTGTACAAAAAAGAAAGCTGATTAGCAAATGTTGATATAAAAATAGCCAACATCTGTTTAAATTTAGAAATTTATTTTGTTTAATCCACAAGCTTTATATAGCTTTAGTTAAAAAAACAAAAACAAAAAACAGTGAAAACATGACAATATCCAAAGTTCGGGTTCCTCAAACTTTCAAAGACCCCCATCTCTGAAAGTTCCTCATCCCATCAGAAGAACCGTAACGAGACAAGATTGATGATGAAGGGGCAACAACATCTCACAAACAAAATTTAGGTAACTGAAGGAATTATTTTTTTTTTCACTTTTTTTTTTTATTTTTTTTTTTTTTTTTTTTTTTGTCTGGGACTGCTGATGATGGAAACTGCCCTTTAAAAAAAGAACATAAAAATACAAATGAAATTCCAGTGTTCCAAATCAACATGTTTACATCAATATAAACCCACAGTGTCCTGGTAAACAACATGCTTTCATTTCTGTACCACTCTAAACTGCTACTCTTGGTTTGCTTTAATGGAGACTATACAGGCAACAGTAGAAAGCATTAGAACAGATGAATTTCCTCAGTCATTCTGCAGTGGTATTTACTTCTGGGCAAGCTTACAAACCACAGAGGTTAGTAGCATCATGTAAAGTGGCTACAAAAAGAAGTCAAATGAGACCCTCACAAATTATGCTAAAGGCTTTGTTGAATTTCAAAGAAACTAGGGAACCTGATGGTCATGTTTAAAGCCTTCCAAACAAATTCCTACTGCTTCTAAAAAGTCTCACTCTAAATGAAATTATGTTGACTTGTCAATGAAAGAATGTCACTAGTACACTGTGGACACCTTTTGCAATGTAAATCCATGCCCTTTTGTACATGGTGAACCTCAACCTAGCAATTATTACAACAAATGTTATATTCTAAAGCTCAAACACATTTAGCAATTTGAATTCTTGAGTACAAACCAAAGAAAATGTACATTATGATATCAAAGGGTTCAGCCTAGGATGGTGGGGACACCTGCGCCTTCCTCATCGACCTCAGCGCCTTCTCACGCAGGTGCTTTTCTAGGTCATCCAGGTTGTCCTCTGGTTCACTTTCTGTCTCCTGCAGACACAGAGAAAACATTTCTTCAGACACAGGGAGCTTAGCCGAGCTGCAGCCCCTCCAGGACTGAAAATCACCACGTGAAATCAAGAGACAACAATTTCTGAGCTACCACTGCTGTTTGGAACATCAAGGCTATGTGGTGTGTTCATCTCTGGCTGGTTTATGCCACCAGCCTCTGGGAAAGTGAGGCACAGGTACCAGATTCCTACCTTTTTGGGTTCTGTCTCTGCTTCCTGCTCTTCCTGTGCTGAGGTGGTATCTGGTGCAGTCACAGTAGCAGCTGCTGCAGCTGCTGCAGCCTTTTCCTTCTTGTGTTTTTTGTGTTTCTTGTGCTTTTTATCCTTTTTATGCTTCTTATCCTTCTTTTTCTTCTTCTTCTTTCCACCCCCTTCTTGATCTGAATTCTGCAAAGAACAATTCAGCAGGTTACAACTCATTCCTAAGGTTTCAAAACAAGCCCTCAACCATCCTGGGAACTCAGAAAGGACTGAGCAACATGTGAGCCTCAGTGAGCCCAACACCACCTCCAGAACTGGGGGAAAGTTCCATCCCCACTCCAGCATCCCAGAACACCAGTACCACAGCACGTGGCTCTGCTGCATGTGCCACACAAAACACAGCACCATGTGAAGTCCATGGACTGGTCACAGCAACATCAAGAGAGCACAGGTATGAACACTGGCAGGTGGAGCCCAATTCCCTCAGACTCCTGTGCCAAAGATTAGGAGTGGCCCCAGGAAGCACCTTGGGAGATATGGATGCCAAACAATCTGTCCTTTTTCTCTTAGGAGTAGCCAGAGTTTATAGGTAGGGCTACTAAGGAGAAATGCAGACCTTACTTTCTAGTCCAAACTCAGGTAGCTTCAGGAAACTGGAAAGTCTTTTCTTCCAGAAGGTAAATATCTGTGTTTAATAGCAGGTGGGGTTTTTTTTCAGATGGTAAGTTTCAAAAATTTACTGGTTTTAACTATGAAAAATTACTCCAAGGTCTTTTTCCCCCCAGTGAATAAGCTTAGACTGCTTCAGCACCTAATTCTTCACTCCGAGAACCTGCCATCTAACCCAAACCAGTATGACTTTTATCAGCAAAGAAATACCCTTGCAGGTGATGGGCTCTGGGTTGGGCTTTTAGCCTTTTTTGCAGGTGACCAGTTTGCAGAAGGGGATCGAGAGCGTGCAGGAGTCTGAGCTCCTGGGTGTTTCTTGGCTGCTGGCTCGGGTGACCCCGACGCAGAGCGGGAGGACGACACTCGCCTCGCAGAGCGTGGGCTTGGTGTGGAAGCCCTGAGAAAAAGAAGAGCTACACTTAGATTCCAGTGTCAGACACACAAGAAGCACAACAAGCAGGTAAAAATTAACGAAAAAGCCAAATTAACTGCTAAGCTGGTCCAGCTGCCACTTAAAATTCTTAGTTCCTTTGCTGGAGTGTGTTCCAATGGCAGTGGAGGCAAAAGGATATCACAACCCAACAGCTCCCTCCCTTGGGATCTGACTGATAACCACATGGAGAGCTGAGAGCCTGGCACTGCTGCTTTAGCATCCAGTGGAGAAAGTGGGCAAGACATGATAATTATTTTCTGAAAGAATTAGTAAATTAGCACTGTGTATTGACTATCTGCTCCTCAGAATAGCATCAACTAAAGAGAAATGCTAAAATCCAATTTTTTTTTCTCCTGGATCACTGCTTATGATTCATGAGCTGGTGAAAAGTGACAGTTCCCTTCCACCATCAGCTTTAAAATAAGAGAGTTTTTTTCTTCAAGCAAAACTTCTCCAACTTCTTTTCACCTGCTCAGTTGCAATTAAAGACCCCTTAAACTTGCATAAAGTTCTTCTAGGCTTCTCCCTGTGTTGCATTTAGTATTCTAACGTGTTTCTGAACTTACAAGCTCCCCAGAATTCACCCTTACGCTGGTGGAAGCCAAACAGAGCCACCAACACTTGGCCAACCTCAAGAAACAAGAGCCCAATTTAATACCAGTTCTTTCCACTGCAGTAACCCACACACAAAACCAAACCCAAACCAAACCCCTCACGGAACAACCAACAGCGAAAAAGATTTTACTTTGTTTTCTTCGGTTCTGGAGTTCTGGACACTCTCCTGATGGGTCTAGTGCTTGGAGACGGAGACTGTCTTCTCTGGGGGGAAGCAGAAGCCCCCCTTCGTGGCGGCGGCGGCGGGCTGGCAGAGGTGTGAGCAGCTCTAGGCCGTGGGGAGGGTGAATGCCTTTTGTTTGGTGGCGGGGAACGCGTTTCCCGATTGGACCTACTGGGAGGAGACCCCTTCCTGTGCTTGGAGGAGACGGAAGGCGACCGCCGTTTGGCGGCGGGAGAGCTCCGGGGCTTGGGGGGCGGGGAGTGGGAGACTCTGCGCTTGGACTGCGGAGAAGGGGACGCCCTGCGCTTGGGCGGCGGGGGAGGAGAGGCCGTTCTCCTCTTGGGAGGGGGAGAGGGAGAGTAGCGCCGCTGGATGGGCGGGGAGTAGCGCCGAGGGGAAGGAGAGCGCCTGCGGGGGGGCGGCGACGGAGACCTGGGGAGAAAACAAACCCCACACGGCGTGGGAGTTAGTGACAAGTGTCCTGGGATTCACCCAAAGATGGGGGGAAAAGGACTCCTCTAAAAGTGCTTTTAGTGCATCACTCAACAGCAAACTCTGAAAATCAGGTGTTACTCAGTATTTGGAGACAACTTGGGGCCTTTCAGCACTTCAAGGGGCCTGTCAGGAAGATGGGGACAGACTTTCAAGCAGGGCCCACTGGGACAGGACAAAGGGCGATGGTTTAAACTAAAAGATGGAGATTTAGACTGGATAGAAGGTAGAGATTTTTGCTGTTGAGAGTGGCGAGACTCTGGCCCAGGGTGCCCCAATGCCCCATCCCTAGCACCATCCCAGGGGAGGTTGGTCAGGGCTCTGAGCACCCTGCTCTAACTGCAGGTCCCTGTTCCACCTTGCAAGGTCCCTTCAGCCCAAACCATTACATGACTGATACAACCACCAAATGACACCCAAGCCACACATCATCTCCCCAGCAAAGCCATCCTCCCCTGAGTAAGCTGTGAATCGAGGAGCTGCTATCACAGCATTTCTTTTCACATCACAGCTGCCAGTCTCACACCAAACACAGCCACTCCACGAGGGGTCTGGAGACTCTACCTGCGCCGCGGCAACGAGGGCGACCGCCGCCGCCGGGGAGGAGGGGCAGGGGAAGGAGATCGTCGTCGTCTGGCTGGTGGGGGTGATGGACTCCTCCTCCTCCTGCTAGAGAAAGGCAGTGCTCAGGAGTTGCAATGGAGCTGTCAGATTCATTTTCGTTCTCTGCTTTCGCTCTACAAAAGCATTGTATTCATGTACTTCTAAATGAAATTGTATTGGAGTTACTGATGGAAAAAAATCCAGACTCTGAGGAGTGTGAGGCAACTACAGTTAGATATTCACTGCAATTCCCAGAGCCCACTACAGCAGAGACAATTCCACTGTCTGCTTAGCTAGGCCTATTTGCATCCTGGAGACAAAGGAAGCCAAACTCCCATTTTCTTCTCCCAAAAGCTCATTTCTGACCTTTCTCTTGCACTGAATCTGGTGATCACCCAGTGAGTCCGACCAGGTTACTGATCCACCAGGAGACTGGTGTGCTCCACAAGACAAAATGTTATAATCTGAAAAAAATTCCAGCCTTCCAATATCACAGTTGTCCCAATTCAATCTGTGTTTACACAATAGGCAGTAGATTAATTTAATATGTTGCCAAACAGATTTAAGATCTTTGCATTCTGTTTTACAAAGAACTGTTAGACAAGGCCCATCCTCAGAGTGGTCTGCATCTGTAGATGCAGTTGTAGTTAATCTCACACTTCATTATGAAGGTGCAACTGTATTCTAGCCAGGTCTTAATTACAGACTGCTCACAGGGTCATTATGCCAGATTAATACGACCATCAAGCACCCATCTTCCTGCACCTTCCTATTCTGAGATCAACAGAGGGCAAAGAATTTCACAAGTGTTAACATCTGCTCTAGTTTATGTAGGCAGGATTGATCACTGCCAGCCTATTACTTGTCATCCCAAATACCTTATGAATGGAGGAATGAAAATCCCAATTATCTGTGACCCAGAACATCAAGATCTTAATCACTTGCTGCAAGTGTATGGGAGGTTTTTAGTGAGAATGTCAATGGCAGCATCAAGAATACACAGCAACACTCATTCATCTTTAAATCTGTGCCTAAGGAATAAGAAACCCCCTGAAGAATAAGAGCATTCAGCTGTTTTCAGGCATCAGTAAGATGTTAATGTCATTAATGTTATTGGCTCTTACAGGCTTACATGAATTAAATAGCAAGCAATGAAGGAGACAGAACAGATGCTCCTCTTTTTTTTCTGCCAGTGAAATAGTCTCAGATCCAACATATGAAGGAACAAATCGCTCTGAATTTCCCCTCACCTTGCTATTTTGAGTGTGCAAGTCCAAAACACAAAGGATGACAAGTACTTCTCTATGAGAAAACAAATGCCTGTCTAAACCATCTTTTAAATGTAAATCCTGTTTAAGAGATTAATTTCTAACCAACCTTTTCATCACTGGTGACTGCCACCTCTTTTCCATCTGCATCCTGACAGCAGTGGAGGAAAAACAAAACAAACAAATCTATCTGCCACGTATTTGCAGCAAATATGAACACATTCAAATGAAGCTGGGGGGTAAATTCTATCGAAGCAGCATAACAAACTCTTGAAACAAGATCAGGCAAACTGCACACGACTTAACCCTGCTGTGTAATTGCTGGTAGTTGCAGAGCAGATAAACAACTGAATATTTAGGATAAAAAGGGCTCATCTTAAAACAGCAATTACCGAGGGGAAGACTCCTTGGGCCGTTTCCGCGGGGACGGGCTGCGGGAGTGAGAGTGGTGCCGGCGCCGCCCAACCTCCCCGTTCTTCACGTTGGATCTTTTAGGTCTTTCCTCTTCAGATGAAGATGAAGAGCCAGAATCTATAAATGTAGAAGAATCACTCTCTGGAAAATGATTCTCATGACACTACTAACACTGTTATTGCAGGGTGAGACTGTGGTTTACACTGCTAACCTCCTCTGCTGCAAAGTAAGTATTTAAAAGCAGTTCAACTACAAATGTTAGTTGAAGTGATAAATAAATCCATCAGAACTGGGTAAAAATGTTTGCAGCAACCTGGCTGTCCACAGAATATTTGAGCAGCCACGGAATTAAAGTGTAGTTACTTCCAGAAACATTAAGTGGGCAAAAGATTCTATCAGTCCCAGGTTAGTTTACTGATGTCAAGCATAGAGCAGCCCAGAATATTAGGAAATAACCTACTGCAACAAGATAAATAATCCACAGCAAGCAGTATTTTGTGTGCCACGCTGAGTTTAAAAGTGCAGTTTGTAAAGGTGCAAACCCACTAACAAGAGCCATATCCCAACCTTTAAAAAATATACTTTATTCTTCATAGGGAAGAATTAAAGTCACTTCATGACAAGTGGTGAATCTGTTAAGGTTTCAGTAGCACTGCAGTGTGCACAGCAGATGTACAGCAGTATCTGGACTTTACTTCCAGCTCAAGTAAACTACGATGCAGTAGTAGGAAATCCATGTCATCCATACCAGATGAAGACTGTTGGTTTTGCCTTCTGTACTGACGCCTCTGTTGAACAGAGTCTGCTGCAGCCATTTTACCTCCTTTATCTTCTTCTGAAAAGGTGAACACATGGACAGAGGATTTACAACAAAGATACAAATTCCCCTTATTCAGGCAGACACAAAGTTGTATTGCAGTAGATCATCAAGCAGGCCTTTGTTTGTTTTGGTTGGGTTTTTTTTTCCCAAATCTTAAGTGTAGTGAGAGCACTTTACCACCCCCCTTTACTGTCATGCATCTTGGATTGAAAGCCCACCCAAGCCCCGTGCTGGGGAGTGAGAGCCTCACCTGATTCAGACAGTTCTGCTTTCCTCGGCTTTGGTGCCGGAGAAGGAGATTCTCTCTTTTCAGTACTCTTATGTTTGGGTGCTGAAAGAAAGTGAAAGAACCCAGTTGCAGTCCCTTAGACTCCTGCACACTTTTCCACTCCTACAAACTGTACACACCACCGCCTTGGAGAACACAAAAGCACTACAAGGTAAAGCTGCTGGAAATGTTTCTCATTACCTGATGCTCTGCTGGGTGAAACGGAGCCACGGCTTTTTCTGGCCCGGTTGGACTGCTGGGGTGTTGGAGACCGGCGTGGTTTTGGAGGGGGACTTGCTGGTGGGGAGGGTCTGTGCCTCCTCCTGGGGGGGCTGGTGGAAGGAGAGAGCCTGCGCATCTTACGGGAGGGGCTGGACACGGTTCTTTTCTGTGGCTTCTTTGGTGGCGATCGGGAGCGTGAGGAAGAGGAGGAAGAGCTGCTGCCAGACAAGGATGCCGACGACCGTCGCCTCCTGTGAAGCAAAGAGGACATTAGGCTCTGATATCCAGCCTGAGAACTGTGTGAGCATCAGCACAGAACTGCTTTTGTTTGCAAGCACACAGAGAGAGGCACAGACAACAGCGTTTCCAACACGTGGGCAGCCTTCAACACTTGCTTTGTAGAAGAGGAGGGTAATAACCCATCTTTCAGTTATTTAAAACTAAGTTGTAAGCAAAAAAATGTTAGTGTTACCTTTGCCTGCTTTCTGTCCATCTACAGACTAAACTAAGCTTTGTCCCCTGGGAGCAATTAGTTCTGGCTGGGATCTCTACCTCTTGGATAGTTAAGAGAATTCTGTGTTAGCACATGTGATTTACTGATCTTCCAAAGAGATCTGTGTAAGTTTAGTTTGCCAGTACACTAGGAAGGTTTTTTTATACCAGAAGGTAAAAATTTCACTTGGAAGACAACTAAACAATTTGGAATCAATGGATCTGTCCTTATGCTTTAGCTTTTCGTCTTTACTTTGCCATTTTAAAAAGTAGGGCCTCTAGAATTCTGCGGCAAAATTTGTGGCAAGTTCTGTTGCAATTGTGTACCTGCAGAATCCACCTTTGGCTGCAGAATTCCTGAGAACCTGGAAAAAAGAAACCCTACCTTGAGCAAGATAAACATTTGCTGAATGGGAGCTCTTGTACATCTCGAAACAAACAGGTTTGATACTTTTCAGTTTTCCCAGGAATGGGGTGAAATGAACATCTTTTACCAACTCAGAAAGTCATCACCTTGTCATAATCAGGAGGAAATGTTCCTTCCTAAAAAAACCAGCTGCTGCACACAGGAAGTATCACTTTAATTCTCTCCCTGTGAAGAGGGCAGGAACCTCTGCTCTTCCTATCAAGAGAAATGTCTATTCTGCCATTGCCAGAAGTACATACATTTCATTGCAAGGCAACTCAGAGCTTTGCTTAACAATTGCTTATGCTGTCAGATATATAACCTCCAACACAGAGAGCAGACCTTGAAGATTTATTCTCTTCTTTTAGTAAGAGAACATGAAACAACCCATTTCAAGTCACAATTTCATTTTGATTATATGTGATAGAAGTCTTAAGTCGATTAAAAACTGCCAACAAGAAAAATGTAGTTAACTTTTCCCCAGGCAGGAAAAAAAAAAATAGTATTAAGACTTCAATAAAAAGGTAATAAAAAAGACCTCAATCTACACTGGAAACTATCAAGTCATTTCAAGAATTTTCAATTTGGAGATTGTCACTTCACAGAAGTGGAATTCTCATCACTTTGAACTCAAAAGAAACCGTTTCCCCTGGGGGTGGGAATGATGTTCCCCCACAACACTTGCTACTGTGACACCAGGTTTTACATCACTCCCATCATACACCCCAAGTACTGAGGTAAGATGTACAAGGTAATTTTGGTAACACTCATTCCTGGCAACTAATGGAATATTTTTGGTCGTCTCAAAGAACAGACTCTTACCGCCTCACAGGGGATCTGCTTCTTCTGTGTCTGGGTGGGGGAGGCATTCTCCTGGGAGGGCTCCTTCTCCTCGGAGACGGCCGTCGTCTGGGGCTCGGTCGCCTTCTAGAGGAGTAAGACCTGTCATAATCAAAAATTCCAATGAAAAGCAGCTACCTAACTTCCAGAGTTGAGGAAACACCTCCTCGGGGCACTGAGCACAAAGCTGCTTTTCTCTAAGCAGATCACATTAGCAGCGTGTTTAGATCCTGGTGCAAAGGGTATGTTCAGACATCAACACTACTAAGTAGTAAAATAATCCAAAAATCAGGGAAAAAAAAGTAATTTACAACACCTCTAGCTTCAAATCTACCTCTTAAAAGAAAGCTGCATCATTCCCACTCCCAACATGTGCTGTACTCAGCACTAAGTACCCCAATTCCTTCTCCAGTGTTAGTCACTGTATCTCGTCATGAAGCAACAGGAAAACTCCCAAACACATGTATCCATGGAATGCATCCTCCCCATTCCACCTGAAACATCCATGGCTCACCATCTCTAACAGCATCACTACTTTCCATTAACCTACACCTTCAGAGGGAAATATTGAGTTCAGACGAAGGTAAACTGAAGCCCTACCTTGACCGTGACCTGTGACGCCTCCTTGGTCGAGAATGGGATGGAGACCGTGACCGAGACCGTGACCTTGACTTGGAGCGACTCGGGGACCTCTGACGAGTCTTCTCCTTTTCCTTCTCTCTCTCCTTCTTGGAATTACGTTCTGGTGAAGCTTCCTTAGTTTCTGGTACTGGAGGTTCAGGTTTAGGAGCTTTTGGGATATCACTGTTAAAAAGAAAGAATTTATAAGCAAACCCTAGGCCCTAGGAACATTTTAGTAGCTGCCAAGATACTCCCCTACAATGAACTTTCTCCTGCCCACCCTCTGACAAGATATTAAAACATCCTTCTCCAACACTGTGAAAAGAATCAGAACGTGGTACAATCACTCCAGTAATATATAGACTATGTGTCGACCCCCTAGAAAACAAGGTGAACCTTGTCCAGAATGGAAAAGATAACCCAGGCAACAACAGTACAGGGGCAGCTGAGCACAATGCCCTTAGAATTCCACACAGGAAAAAAGAAATCCTAGTGCAGATTATTAAAGAATGTTTTTGGCTGTTGCTGGGGCACAGGGAGAAGCAGGCACTCCTCCAGGGCAAGCTCCAAACAGCTATGAAGATATTTTCCATGGGTTTTTTTATTACAGGCAATATAAAGCATCTGGTTAACTCTGTGTGCAGAACTAACTTGTTTGAAGTTGCC
>VYZU01070889.1:22500-25813 GCA_013401355.1 Ceyx cyanopectus
ATTTTATTGATCATACTCTGTTTAAAGTTCACCAACCCGTTCCACTGGCATGAACAGAAACTATAGGTTAATTCATTTGGAATTGAAAGGCTTGAAAGTGCAGTTCTGGAAAATTTACTTTCAGAGTATTAAACAGCAGGACAGACACACTGCAGCCAAATGCTGGTGACCTGTTAATGATTCCAAACAAAGTCACAGTTAAAACGGGGAGTTTATGCAGGAGACCAACCAGACTGAGGGAGAAAATGACAATTTAATGCATTTATTTTCCTGTGCAGAGACATTGGTGAGTACCAGAAACAGAAGCTGCTGAGAAATCAAAAGATGGTAAGAAGTGCTCAAGTTCTAAGTTAACCTAATGATTCAATTTGCTCAGAAAGCACCTTGAATTCCTGACATAACACACTATGAAATCAGCAGATACTGGAAGAGAACAAACTATTTACATTCTTGTTTGATATTCTGGAACACAGGTATCCTACAGACTCATTGTGGATCTGTTTAAAACTCTGGAACATTTGTGACTTGCACATTAGCAACAAACATACCTGACAGAGCACTCAAAAATCTGATTTTTATATATAAAATTTTTAATTCTTTCACACCCCAGAGGTGAAATGGAATGGAATTAAGTTTTCCTTCTCCTGTTTATGACACAGCAAACAAAGATAACCAAACAAAACACAGAGAGCAGCACTGCAGGAATTCCAAAGCAGAGACAAAACAGTTTGCACTGAAAACCTGACAGAAGTGTTCAGAACTGAAAGAATTCTTGATAGCAGCTTTCTCAGAGTCCAAACTGCTGCTCTGCTGCCTTCCCACAACAACTTTGGTTTCTCCTGAGCCCAAACTAAAGCTGGACCAGGACACTGTTTACAGCCTCACACGTGGCACACTGCTGTAGCTTTTTCAAGTCACCTTTCACAGGCCACTTTAGAATGTTAGATTTCTAATTCAGTGCTTTCAGTTCCAGTAATTCTGCTGCCAATTACAACTGTTTGATTTGTAAACTCTGTACAACTGCATTAGGTAGAACAAGGGGAGATTTAACTTGAAATAGTTTTTCTGAGGTTTGTACATACTCTAGCAGAAACTGAATTAAGGGTCATGTCTGCCCTTGTGTTTTAGAAGCAGGAATGGACAATAATAGGGCTGAACAAGTGAGTGAGTCTTGGAACGTATTTTGTTCTTGAAAACTGTTAAGTAACTGGCCCCTAAAAAGGTTAATTCTAATTAATTAAAGACTGAAGAGATAAAACCTGTTAAATAGCCTCTGCATAAAATACAGCACAGCTGTAAGGACATAAAAAAACCCTGCAGTAATAAAAATAAATATAACCAAATACCAACCCACAAAGCTTTGAATACACTCAAAAATTTTCGAGACAGTTTTAATCCCTCTTTTAAAAAAAAGAAAAAAAAAAAAAAAGGAAAAAAGGGGATTGTTTGGTTGATTTGCTTTGACCGTGGACACCGAAATGCATTTCACTGCAAAATGGGGTTCTCCAGCTCCTTGGCCTTCCCTCTCGCGTGGAAGGGCCATCAGTTGCCACCAGAGCCCGCCCAGAGCAGTGACCCCCCTTCCTCCGGTGCTTTCACAGGCCTGGCCGCCCGAGGCCTAGCGCAGGAACCGGCGCTCCCAGGCCGCACCGGGCCGCGGGGCCGAGTCAGGCGACCGCGGGCCTCGAGTACCGCGAACACGGAGCCGCCGCCCCCTCAGTGAGCCCTGGCCGAGGGTGACGAACCCTGTTCCCAGCCCCTGCCCTCCCGCGGCCTGCCCGCTAGGCCGAGCCGCACCGGCCTCCTTCCCGCCGCCATTTTCTTCGCGGCGGCTCCTCACAGGAGGCTGCGCAGGGCGGGGGTGGGGAAGCGAAGGGCGAAGGGGGGGGNCCCCCCCCCCCCCCGCCAGGCTCTCCCCGCGAGTCCGGTACTTACGCGGAAGAAGCCCGCGTCCATCTTGCCTCCTCCGCCTCCTCCTGCTCGCAGCGCGCTGCCGTCCCAGCGTGCCCCGCGCGGCCGCAGCGCTCCCCCTCCCCTCCCACCCGCGCTGAGGAGACGGTGAAATCCCGCCCTCCGCCGGGGAAAAAAAAAACCAACCCAAAGCGCTTCTCCGATTGGTGGGGAGGGCCGAGGCGGGTCGGTGCGCGCGCGGGGGCCGGCCAATCAGCGAGCGCGCTGCTCCAGGGGGCGGCTGGAAAACGTCCTTCGGCGTAAAAGCGGAGGGAGGTGGGTGGGAGGAGGAGGAAATCTCTCGCGAGATGTCGACGTTGCGCGACGCGGCCCGTGGCGCGCGGGTCAGGTGACCTCGCGTGCGCGCGGGGAGGGGGGGAGGCCGGCGCGTGGGGCCTGATGGCGTCAGTGGGGGGTGGGAGGGCGGAGGGGGCGGAGGCTCCGTCACGGGCCCTGCGCGGCCCCTTCCCGCGCCCGGCGGCCTCTTCCCGCCTCTGCTCGCTCGGTGGCTGCTCCCCCCCTCCTCACCGCGGCCACAGCGGAGGCCCCGAAGCCGAGGCGGCCCCGCTGAAGACAGCGGGATGTCTGCAGCGGAGGGGTCCGCGAGCAGCACAGGGGGGTGCGGGGCTGTGAACGCACCGGGCCCGGTCACCCTGCCGGGGACCCTCCGAGCAGCGCGGCCCCGTGTCCCGCGGCTGGTCCAGCCCCAGCTGCCGCGTGGTGCGTTGCGGGCTGAAAGACTTGGAGAGGGAATCCACAGCCCCCTGAGATCCGTGGGTTTCGTGTTCAGAGCCCAGCGGCCCCTCCTGCTTGAGGGGTAACCGTCCCCCGTCCCCCCCCCAAGACACGTGGGTTGACAGGCGTCTTTGTGGAAAATAAATGGGTTTCTGGTTCTCAGACCTAAAGAACGGGTGGATTTTCTCTGCTGTGTCTGCAACTTGCAGAGCCGGAGGGGGCTGGGGGAAGGAGGAGGGACTGGGGGTGCCGGGGGCTGGGGGTGCCGGTAGCTGCCGGCAGCTCAACTTGGGGTTCCTCGTGGGTTTTTTTCTGTCGAGACAGGAGTTGTGTCGGGATGGATGTGAAGAGGACACTAGATGGAGCTACGTGCTCTGCTAGGGCGGGTCACAGCTGAAGGAACCAACCTGCTGAAGATTCTGAGGAGCAAGAAAAAGAATCCTAATTCTTGCAAACTTCAGCATGCCCTTAGGAACTAGAAATGGTGCTTTTATCACATTGCTGAGCAAAGAAAGAGCCTGGGAGGGGATCGTAGGAATGTTTCCAGGTATCTGCAGGTAGAAGGGGCCAGCCTCCTGTCAGTGGTGCTCTGTGACAGCAGGGGAGACACTGGAAGTTCCACCTCAGC
>VYZU01070890.1:0-62301 GCA_013401355.1 Ceyx cyanopectus
AGTCCTGCCCTCAGTCCTGCCCCCCTGGCTGCAGTGAGGACCAGTAGGTGCCATTTGGCTGTCTGACAAGCCCTGAGGATGGCCCATGGGTTTCTTTTTCCCCATCTCAAGAACCTTTGTGCTTACTCTTACATGGGCAAACTCATGTGCGTGTGTTTTTCTGCTTTACGTAAAACTCTGCCTTCTATCCTTTCACTCTAAGTTGTCCTGTGTCTGTTTTCTACTTGGCAGCCTTTCTTTCACCCTAATGTGTTTTAAACAGTTTTATGTTAAGCCAGTGTAGCAACTTTCAAGGACTTAATGTTTTCCCTTCTGCAGCATGTAAAAGAAGTTAGAGAACACGAAGTCCAAAGGAGAATCTTTGTGTTCAGTACATAAAAAAAACCCAAAACACCCCAACAAATAGAGAAATAAGTGATAGTGCAAGAATTCCAGCCAGCTTTCACTCTTCTCCAGGTCAGTTATAAATCAGCTGGAAAAACAGGGGCAAACACTGCCATGCAGAACACCCTGTTGGCAGCAGATACTCTGAGCATCAGACTGGTCACTTACACTCCTTCCTTCATTTATGCTGCTTAGGGGGATTTGCTGAATTGATTTTCATTTTTCATTATTTTTCCTCTTGAAATACCTACCAGCAGCAATTCAGAAATGCCTTTCAGTTCTGAGGCCAGTAAGAGAAGGTCATTTACCATTTTTTTTTGAACTAACAGCATGTCTGGACTGATGGCATTGAGGACTATGTGGAGAAGCAGTAGCTTTTATGAGGTCAGCTGATAAAATTGGAAAACACAGGCAATCTTTCTGTCACACAAACCCTTCATCAAACCGAGTGCTATGTTTATTACTGTGCTACTCCAGTGTAATACTTGTGTAAATCTACAGAAATCAATGGAGCTACATTAGCAAAATATTAGGGTACCCCAGCAGTAAATCAGGCCATGAGTTGTTGTGGTTGATGAGCTCCGAAGCAGAGCTTTATTTCCTGCAAAGGTCAGGGTGATAGACTGTGCATCACATTTTACCTCCTCTGCATCATGGTTATTTCTGAGCAGCCTTCCACAACACAGGAAAAAAGGGCATATCTTGCTCTTCCACACAACCTAGAGCTTTTCTGAATTGACTCACCATGACAAACCAAGTCCTTGGGTAGTTGAAGATTTCAGGAGCTAGGAAGATAAGACAGCAGAGCACGTGGATATATGGTTGTGATGGTGACAGGGAGCTCTACTGACAAAATGAATGGGAGAAAAAAGAGAGATCAGGGAGAAGGTGACAGATCACAGAGATAAATGTGAGCACCAAGATAGTGTGGGAAGCTGGGGGATCTTGTACAATAGATTTGCTTTAAGGAGAATTTTAAGGTTTGAAGACATTTATCTGGTGGAAGCTTTGAAGGAAATAATGTTTACTGAAGTAGGGCAAACAGAGACACCTATATTTGAGGGGAATGTGTGTGTCAGCAGCAGAGTTAGATCTAACAGGCTCCAGTTCCACCCTGAGGACTACAGTGACCAGGCAAAAATGACCTGGGATGATTGGGTAAAGATAAGTAAGGAAGCTTTTGGATTTCATGGCATGAGGCTCTATAAATGGAAGGAATTCTCTGACATGATGTAAGCAGCAAGTATAGAAAGGGGGTGGCTAAAACTGGAGGAGACTGGAAGGATTAGGATGGCTGTTCTGAGATGCCACGAAATGCAAAGGTTCATCCCCCTTGGCACACAGTGCTCCACTCCTCCTGCATGGAGACTTTGTGTTGAATACTAAGCAGGCTCCTGGCCCCTGTGACTAGTGCTTGTAGGTGGCAAACCTGTGTCTGGTGAGGTCTGAGAATGTACATTCACCTTTCTTCACAGCGGGTATTTTATTTTTACAACCTCCTCCCGTGATTCTAAACGACATTATAAGACACAGCTTGGGAGTGTTAGTCTACAGAAATTGCTCCTTTGAGCCTGACCTCAAGCCTTACGACTGTCCAAACCATTAATTCTTTAATGAGTGTTATTTTTTTTCTCAGCCACAAAAGTGCTCGTTGGCCCAGACCAGTAAACCCTGGAATTCAGCCTGAAAACACAGAAAACTACTCAGGCTGCTTCCTTGACAGGTCACAGGGACAACAGGTATCTTTTATGCTGTACTTTAAATATTTCTGCAGTGTAAGACTTTAAAGACTATTAACACAGATGTTCTGAAAAGTTAGGACATGGCAGAAGTGGAGTTATCTGTGCTACACAGAAAGCTGTGAAGATTTTCCCTGAAGCAGCAGAACAAGTGAGCCAGCAGTGGCTTGGGACAGTCACCAGGGATGGGGGAGACCTGGGGATGAGGTGTTGCCCTGCATCTTCCCCAGCATACTCTGTGAGAGCCCCAACTCCAGAGTCGTTTCTGTCTCTTGTTCATTCCTACTGCTCCCCTTTCCATAAACCATTAAATATTCATGGAGGCAGGGACCTGAACCTCAGTTTCCCACATCCCGTGTGAACGGCTGAGTGACAGCACTGCCACATCAATCTCTTGCAAAACACTCTCCTCTCTCAGCAGCTGCTTAAGTATTTATGCAGGTTAGAAATGCTCCAGGAGGGAAAAAAGATCTGCCCTGGGGTGGAAAGTTCCCTGCATCTGGGGAGAGGGGCTTTGCTCAGGCACGAGGGAGTCTCAGTACCCTGCCTAATCCAGGTGTTGAGAAACAAACTCACTTGTTATGTAGGTGGTTAGTCGGGAAAAGATGCTCTAAACACAGAGCAGCTGTATCCCGAGAAACAAAGCAGATGAGAGTCAGCTCAGTCCTATCAGCAGCTGGGTTAAATGTCCTGCTTTGGCTGTACTGACCCCATTTGCAGAGCAGGGTGCTACCTCCCTGGCCCCACCGAGGGAGGGCAGAGGTTTTGAGCTGCTGGTGAATTGAAGCAGGAGATTAAAGCTACTTAGAAGAATTGAGGTAAGAGGGTACAAAGTTGTTCACCTCCGTCTAAAGACAACCAGCATTTGATTTATGGCTTCTGTCTGACTGTAGCTGTGTCCCTGTCATGCCTAAACTGGGAGACTCGTGGGTCCTGCTAAGATCAACAGGTTTGCAAAGTGGCTGGGAGGGAGGGAAGTGATGAAAGGATGACCATCAGGTTTGCAAATTGACTAGAAAGAGAGGAAAGTGATGAAAGGAAAAGGAGCTGTTAGTGAAAGATACACTTGCAGAGGATACTTAGAGTGAAAGGTATTTCATGTGTGATGACAGAAAATAACAGAAACCTTTCAGCAAATGAGCTAAACTATTTACAGCTTTTCCCTAGGAAAGGCACGGGAGATGAAACCTTGAGCTTTCCTCTTGGAGTTCAAAGCTTCATGAGGATGATTCCTACAACCTGCTGTTCCACAAGCCCAGGGAGGGTAGTCTGATGGGGACCTGGTAGCCACCAGAGCAGGACATATGTGCAGGTGAGCAAACAGGTGATGGCAAAAGGGGGTGTGGAGTGTACTGAGTTTAACCCTGAGAAGAAGGGAGCCTGATGCTGAGAGCCAATCTGATCAAAATGTGAGGTGGAAGGCAGTAGGCAGCAGAAGAGGGTCTGCAGCAGAGTGGGGTAGGGAGGGAAATGGGAAGGAAAGGCTGAGGGTGAGAACTGCTCGAGAGAGAAGGGTGCAGGAGGAAGATGGGCTGTGCAGACTTGAACCTTTGCATTGCTAAATTAAGAGCCTGGGGCTCAGAGGAAGAGCCTGAAAATGAATTCAGGGTGTGCAAATGGAAGATGGCATTGTTGGAAGCATGTGGGTCAGCTCTTGCAGGGAATGGGGGGATATTACCGTGTCAGTGATGGTACTTTTACCTCCCTGAGGCTGAAAAGCCAAGGGACAGTTTTATCAGTCCTCTGCTGTAGGGAAATGTCTTTGAAACCTCCTGGTGAAGTGTCTGGGGCCTGTGCTAGGAGATCAGTATCTTCAGGCTCCTTTGTTCTCCGAGAGAGGATCATTTGGGGTGGGGGCAGGAGGATGTGAGTGAGTATACACAAATACATTAGACCCCTTCTTTGATTCAACCACTGGAGAATTCTCTTTCCTTATGGGAAAAGAGCTTCCTAACAGAACACAAAGCTGCAAGCAGCAGCTTCTCAGCTGTAACACAATACATCCCATACTTACCGGGTTATGCATTACAGCTGTTTGTTAACAGTGGTTAGTCCTTTTATTGGCATTAACTGCCTCGTGTAAACAAGACATGCAAACCACACACCACAACAAAAGGCTTAATTCAGTCTGAATATGAAACTGCTACATGTAGACTTGCTCCCACTGATACCAGTGTTAACTTCCTTGCTGACTTTAGTGGGAGTAGACTCCAGGCTTTCTAAAAGCAACCTCCAGAAACAACCTCTTCAGAGAACGCTTTTCCATTCCCCTCAGCCACAAAGCTGTTCTTTAAGGACAAATACACAAAGTCATTAGGAAAAAACTGCTGTAACAGTCCTTCAACGGTTCACTCACCAGGAGAATAACTAAAATATATTTCCTTTGAGTCTCCAGCTACACGTTACCTTTAAAGAAAGCTGCAGAAGTCACAAGAGCTCTCCCAGGACCCCACAGCAGTAGGTTTATGTGATGTGTTTTAACTCTCCTCAGAGCTTTGAGCTTCAAAGGTGTCTTTACGTGCCTGTTCTGCAATTCTCCTGCAGGTGGGACCAGCTCAGCTTCAGCAGGTAGAAGGCACCTGGTCAGGGGTGCCTGGGACAAGCATCTCCAGGGCTGCAGGTCAGAAGACCGTGTGGTGGGTGGTTCAGAGCCTCTTCTCAAATGGGCTGCAAGCAATTGAGGAGGCACCACTTAAATAATTCAACAGTCAAGCTTTCTGCACATTTTTTAATGCTGCTAATAATCTGCTAATATTTTAAATCTCTACCTCTGAGGATTTAAGACTGTCAGGTTCTACACCCACTTTTGCCAAAAGAAAAATTCATTACAGCTTTTTTTGTTGAACTTGCATTCTCAGAAATCAACACGCCAACTCCCCTACCCCCAGGAATATTCTGCCCTTCAAAACCCAGTTTCCCTGTGACAGAGCTTGCCAGACCAGCAGAGATTTGTAGTATTTTCTGTGCTTTCTACCTCTAATAATCCTGTTTGATGGCAGAAATTATGGATCTTTTGACATTCAAACCTGTTGCAGGACAGATGGGCACCGTGTGTTCTCATGGAAGGCTTGACTTCTGCTCCCTCATCACCCATGGCTGATCATTTGTCATTTTGGGGCACAAACACCTCTGGAGAACGAAGGGATTCAGGGGTGGAAGCAACAAAAGGGAAGCATTTGCACATAGCAGCCTGGATACAGCAGGGGCAGGGTGGTGGCAGAGATGCAGCTAGTCACATTGCATCTCCATTCTTTATATTACAGTGCAAACTGCTGGGGTAGGAATAGTGGGGGGAGAAAGGGCAGTCACCATTCCTAGTCCTTGTTCCCCCCTCCCTGGATGAGAAAGTTGGATATTTTCACGAGGCACTGAAGAAAACCAGACCAGGATAGAAGCAGAATTGTGGTGCACAGGACAAAGCTGCCCTTAGGCAGTGTTAACTTGTCTTACTGACATCTAAATGGCCTAAATCAAGGTGACGGAGATGGTAGTGGCATTATGTGAAGAACTGTAGGAATGAGTTGTTCTTTAGAACAATTTATATTCAGCAGAGAGAATTAAGCATAAGTGGGTTTAACATGAGGCTCACATGTCATCATTTTCCAGCTCTTATTATCTGTGGTGTGACTAATGCAGGATTACTCTTCATCTGTGCTCATGACTAACTTATCTCTGTCCTGTACCCCACCACTGAGCCCAGCTCTAAATTCCTACTGAGAATCTTGACTGCTGCTCTGTCTCCCAGAGAAATGAGGTGATAAATTCAGTCTCTCCCTTCCCACCCCAGGACAGCCCCTGGAGACACGGGGAGAGCTCAGATTCCTGGGGAAAACTGTTCTGCAAGTTGGTTTGCTCTTCCCTGTCACACTTCACACCGTGCTGATTGTTTGAGCCCTTTCCATTCCTCAGTCAGGTCTCGAGGAGGGGCAGAATTCCCTGTGCATTTAAGGTTGGATAAGAAAGCAACTGCTTTGAATCTACAGAAAACCAAGGCAGAGTTGGAATGAATGACTCAGGTGACTGTTTTTTCCTTCTGGTATGGGTTTTATTTTCCAAGAAGATGCTCAGGAGCTCTGTTATTAGATGCCAGACTGGTCAAAGCTAATAGCAGATATTAAGTATGATTCTTCACTGCTCTGGGGCAGAATTAGTGCTTGAGTGCTGGGCCATTTCCACACTAAAATTCATGATAAAAGATATTTTTACATTAAAGATGATCTTCAGTATCATTAGGATGGACATAAAGGAAAATTGGGAATAATGTGTTCTGAAGAAGGAGTAATCTTTTTTTTTTACTTCTGCTTACTTTTGGATAACTTCTGGCTANTCATGCAACAAAAGAGAAGATTAAAAATCAGCCCAACAAATCAAAATTTAAAGGGAGGACAGGGAAGAAGGGCAATTATTGTTTACATTTCCATTACCTTCTGGTCTGAAACCAAAATGGGGAGTGAGTAAATAAATAAATAAACAAGCAGATGATTTCAGGCAAACCTGAGTGGNAAACTGGAGCATTTTAGAGATCAGGAAGTATTAACAACATTTATTCCAACACAGCAGTTTTGCAAAAAGCCTAAATAACTTCAGGGGAAAAGAAAAAAAAAAAGATAAAAAAAGGAAAAAAAAATGAAATGTTTCTTCTGAGAACCCAACTTGGATCTGCAGCCCTGATTCAGTCAAATGCTTATTATGCAAGTTTTTAAGCCTAACCATTTGAGCAGCTAATACATAAATGAATTGAGCTGCTCCACTACTGTTCTGAAACATCGTGGTGATCAGAATGCTGAGGCAGTCACTGTTAACATGTCTGCACTGTGATTAGCAAAATCCATCCCAGCTCAGGATACCTTCCTGCACAACATTCTGTTAAATGCTGTCATGGTTGCTACAAAGGTTTCCTGCTTGAGGAGCATGTCTATTAATGTCTTCAGTGAAATAGAATAACATGGTTAAATATGATATATATTTTTATATATTTATATATAATANGGAGTTCAATCTTTTAGCAATTAAATTAATTAGCCCCTTATCTTGCAAAGCTTAGCTGTGTGCCTGAACCATGTGAGACTGGATATTCATGCTGGAGGTTAAATCCACTTATCAGGGCTTGCAGCACTGAGCTTCCCCGGGCAAAGGCAAGGCAGCAGCCAGGCAGAGTTTAATGCAAAGTGGGCAATGGCAGGGTGCAGGGGTGATGAGGAAAAAGAGGTGAAAGATCCCATGCTGACAAAAATCACTTGTGGATGGGTGGGTGTTTGAGCTCAGGCTCCGAGTGAGTATGACTGGAAAGGAGGCTAATTACTTTCATTTGTCTGGCACCGTGCCTGTGTAAGATATCAGAGGGTACAAATAAAAGTTGAGGGTTGTTCCATCTGCATGAAAAACAGACATCCCTAAGACTCAGAGGACTTTCCAGAGATGATTCAGAGCTGTGGGTCTAAAGAAGGTAGTGTTTTGTTTAAAAATTATATATGACAAATCTTCTGTGTCTTTCCAGTCAATTTGCAGACAACAATCTGATTATTTTTTTTTTATTATTTTTTTTTACTTGGAAAAATAATGTAAAATAGCTGCAGGATCCTAGTACTGGTGCTTCTGTATCCAACTGAAGAGAGTTGCTTGGACATTAGAATGGGTGCAAACTGGTTTTAAGTAGCCATTTTTAAAGATTATTCTAGAATAATTTTCTGTTCTAGGCCACACCTGAGGCTTCTCTATTTCCTCAGGACTATTTTAGTCTGTTTCAGTGATATTAATTTGCCACCACACTATTGTGGGATAAAGTCCCACAATACAAATAATTAAAATTTACAAATACAGTAATATTGCAGTGCTGCACCAGAAAGGAGAGCAGAAAATGGCGGCACGAGGCAAATGTCTTCAAGTATCTGTGCTTGAATTAACAAGTCCATACAAAGCAAATTTAAATATGATGAGGGAATTCACCCAGGACACCCCAAAGTGAGTTTTCTGTCAGTTTGATGGCAAGTGACTGCAGATGTGGCTTATACCCTTGGTTCCCATGAGACAGCTGGTGTTCTGCCATCCACTCCTAGACTTAACTGAAGTTTTTCATTAGCTGAGGACAAGTCAGATTGATGGGCTGCCCAGCACTTACACAGCCCATCATGTGAAGGAAAAGTTCAGCTCAACACATCTTTTATCAAATGCACTGTGGATGTTGATCTTAAAAATGACAGCTCTGGGAAAGAAAATAGATGATGACTCTGATAAATAGATGATGATTCTGATAAATAGATGATGATGATGATGATAAATAGATGATGATTCTGATAGATGATGATTCTGAAAATAGATGATGATTCTGATAAATGCCCTTGTTTTGTATACAAATGATTCAGTGCAACACTGTCCTTTCCACCTCTCCTTCATCTTCCCTTTTCCCCTCCCATTTCTCCCTCCTTGCCTCAGTGCTGCTTGAAGTCCATGCAAATGCCACTGAACCTGCAGAGGAGCTGCAGGTTGTAAGACATGGCACACATTATGGACTGCATCACAGTCTCAAAGCCTTTACACCCAGGAGAGCTGAGCTTCACTAGCCTACAAACACTGGGAATTAATGATATGACAGCCTAAGGAAGCAGTGTTTCAGATGTGCAAGTGCCTCTTGGGAGGGACTCATTACTGCAGTTACAGTAAATTGCCATGGAGTGAATGCTGGAGGAGCTTCCCACATTGCACAAACTTCATCTTGTCTGATTGCAAGGGCTGAGTGAATTTTGGCTTGATTAGATGCTCAGAGCTGTGACCACATGAGAGCTTCAGGCGTGCTAGGTCAGCCTGTGATGGCAGCAATCCACGGTACGTGTTATAGCATCTTACTTGAGGCTTTGTTTCTTCATTTGCAATTAAAGGTCAGCCTGAGCTAGGCAAGAATGTGCCAGTTGAGGCTCTGCTGCTGAGATTTTAGACTGGTTTGTGGATGTGTGAGGTGCTGGGGGTTTGAGAGAAAGGCATAGTAATATTTTGTGGTTTTGTTCCCTAGCAGACTCTGACCAGGAAGGCATCAAGAAAGAAGCCTCTCCTGAGCTTGCTTTCCTGGGTACCACTTTAATTTTTAAAAGTTACTTTCTGTGTTTAAATCATTATTAAGTGACATAGGAGCAAAATTATATGTCCTGAAGCCACTGTACCCTGAGGTGTGAGCTGGGAAAGCCTTTATGAACTGAAGCTGGCTCCAGCCAGCAATTGAAGTGCCATATGGGCAAAAGGTGTCTCATATCACACCAGATTGACCAAGAGTTTCATCCTGGCAGAGCCTCCCTCCACAGCACAGCAGTGTTTGCTTCATTTGTGTTGTTTTTATTCCAGTCGAGCTCTCAGTTCTAGGTGTGCAAGCTCAGAATTCTGGTATTTATCCGGTAAGAGACACAAATCTTTAATTTCTTAAAATCCAAGGGCAGTGGGATGAAAAATGCTGAGGAAGAAGAGTTCTTAACAGGAATGTGTCTCTGTGCATCTGATGAATGGCTCTTGAAGTTAGCAAGTAATGTTCCCCCAAGAGTGAATGAGCAAAGGCCTGAGCATGCAGAAAGAGCTGCTGTCTGTTGCAAATGGTACCTTCTGGAGCACATTATTTCTGTGCTGGGGCCTTCCCCCCAGGAACCCTTTCCTTGGTAGTGTGGGGAGTCAAATGGGGCTAATTCCAGGGTTGAGTCTGTCCACAAATCAGAATGCAAGGTGAGGATCTGGCTGATGTGTGAAGTTGACTTCGGTGTAGTTCATGGCATCTGAAAAGACTGCAAATTTTAGCCCTTCTCTAGAGGTTGATTTATCCATTCGTTACCTCTGGGATTTGAGATGTTGCCAGGCAGATATTGACTGGAAAAAAATAAATATTTTGAGGTTATCTGTGGGGTAGAAGCAGTAGCCTTGTCAAAATGACACCAGGAGCAGTTTAGATTCCCATTCAGCTCTGGGTAGGTTCACACTGGCTGTCTGCAGTGCTTCTTAATTTAGGGACAACCACTAGTTCTGATTAAAAAGACAAGTAGAACTACAGCTTTTCCAAACCAACATCTGTTTCCTACCTAATCTGCTCATTACTAACAATCCACTTGGAGTCAGATAAGATCTATTTCTGTTTTACAGTGAAAAGCTCAAGTAGAAATACAACTAATTGTTGGGAAGGAAATTTAGGCACACATCTGTATTAAGAACAGGCATGAAATTACAAAGATCATTGGTTGCTTTGGAGTAATTTGTGTGCTAGGGCAGCCGAGGTGGTGAGTTGAAATGAACCTGTGAAGACATGGGAGAGCCTCCCACAGTTCTGTNAAATGCACTGTGGATGTTGATCTTAAAAATGACAGCTCTGGGAAAGAAAATAGATGATGACTCTGATAAATAGATGATGATTCTGATAAATAGATGATGATGATGATGATAAATAGATGATGATTCTGATAGATGATGATTCTGAAAATAGATGATGATTCTGATAAATGCCCTTGTTTTGTATACAAATGATTCAGTGCAACACTGTCCTTTCCACCTCTCCTTCATCTTCCCTTTTCCCCTCCCATTTCTCCCTCCTTGCCTCAGTGCTGCTTGAAGTCCATGCAAATGCCACTGAACCTGCAGAGGAGCTGCAGGTTGTAAGACATGGCACACATTATGGACTGCATCACAGTCTCAAAGCCTTTACACCCAGGAGAGCTGAGCTTCACTAGCCTACAAACACTGGGAATTAATGATATGACAGCCTAAGGAAGCAGTGTTTCAGATGTGCAAGTGCCTCTTGGGAGGGACTCATTACTGCAGTTACAGTAAATTGCCATGGAGTGAATGCTGGAGGAGCTTCCCACATTGCACAAACTTCATCTTGTCTGATTGCAAGGGCTGAGTGAATTTTGGCTTGATTAGATGCTCAGAGCTGTGACCACATGAGAGCTTCAGGCGTGCTAGGTCAGCCTGTGATGGCAGCAATCCACGGTACGTGTTATAGCATCTTACTTGAGGCTTTGTTTCTTCATTTGCAATTAAAGGTCAGCCTGAGCTAGGCAAGAATGTGCCAGTTGAGGCTCTGCTGCTGAGATTTTAGACTGGTTTGTGGATGTGTGAGGTGCTGGGGGTTTGAGAGAAAGGCATAGTAATATTTTGTGGTTTTGTTCCCTAGCAGACTCTGACAAGGAAGGCATCAAGAAAGAAGCCTCTCCTGAGCTTGCTTTCCTGGGTACCACTTTAATTTTTAAAAGTTACTTTCTGTGTTTAAATCATTATTAAGTGACATAGGAGCAAAATTATATGTCCTGAAGCCACTGTACCCTGAGGTGTGAGCTGGGAAAGCCTTTATGAACTGAAGCTGGCTCCAGCCAGCAATTGAAGTGCCATATGGGCAAAAGGTGTCTCATATCACACCAGATTGACCAAGAGTTTCATCCTGGCAGAGCCTCCCTCCACAGCACAGCAGTGTTTGCTTCATTTGTGTTGTTTTTATTCCAGTCGAGCTCTCAGTTCTAGGTGTGCAAGCTCAGAATTCTGGTATTTATCCGGTAAGAGACACAAATCTTTAATTTCTTAAAATCCAAGGGCAGTGGGATGAAAAATGCTGAGGAAGAAGAGTTCTTAACAGGAATGTGTCTCTGTGCATCTGATGAATGGCTCTTGAAGTTAGCAAGTAATGTTCCCCCAAGAGTGAATGAGCAAAGGCCTGAGCATGCAGAAAGAGCTGCTGTCTGTTGCAAATGGTACCTTCTGGAGCACATTATTTCTGTGCTGGGGCCTTCCCCCCAGGAACCCTTTCCTTGGTAGTGTGGGGAGTCAAATGGGGCTAATTCCAGGGTTGAGTCTGTCCACAAATCAGAATGCAAGGTGAGGATCTGGCTGATGTGTGAAGTTGACTTCGGTGTAGTTCATGGCATCTGAAAAGACTGCAAATTTTAGCCCTTCTCTAGAGGTTGATTTATCCATTCGTTACCTCTGGGATTTGAGATGTTGCCAGGCAGATATTGACTGGAAAAAAATAAATATTTTGAGGTTATCTGTGGGGTAGAAGCAGTAGCCTTGTCAAAATGACACCAGGAGCAGTTTAGATTCCCATTCAGCTCTGGGTAGGTTCACACTGGCTGTCTGCAGTGCTTCTTAATTTAGGGACAACCACTAGTTCTGATTAAAAAGACAAGTAGAACTACAGCTTTTCCAAACCAACATCTGTTTCCTACCTAATCTGCTCATTACTAACAATCCACTTGGAGTCAGATAAGATCTATTTCTGTTTTACAGTGAAAAGCTCAAGTAGAAATACAACTAATTGTTGGGAAGGAAATTTAGGCACACATCTGTATTAAGAACAGGCATGAAATTACAAAGATCATTGGTTGCTTTGGAGTAATTTGTGTGCTAGGGCAGCCGAGGTGGTGAGTTGAAATGAACCTGTGAAGACATGGGAGAGCCTCCCACAGTTCTGTAGATACAGCTTTGGTTTGCTGTGTTGCATAGAAAAGGTTTTCAGGGGAACAGTTCAAATGCTGAAATGTTCTGGTAACCAAATTCATGAAAAATTCATTGTTCTTTCCCTCATCTTTCCAGGGATGGATTCCTCGCCGCTGGAATCCCACCCTGGAGTTCATCTGGTTTGTCTTTGATCTCCTTCGTCTGACAAGTGAACTTCTTTGTGATAATAGAGCAAATCCCAAGTCCACATGGCTGTAGAGATCTCAGTTGCTCTGTGGCTCAGGCTTTGCCCTCTTGGATGCAGCGTGGTGCTGATCCCTCGTGGTTTGGGCCAGAGATGTGTGAGAGTTTGAGCAGTTCAGCTGGTTGTGAGACTCACAAAGAGAAGGCAGAGCCCAGGTCCCTGCTTGTATCGTGCTGGGAGCTGTAGCCCTGAGCACATCCATCCCATGAGGTGGGTCCTGCTCTGAGCGCTGTCAGTGGACACAGGTGTTGACAGCACTGCCTTCCAGTGACACAAACCGATATCCTCATCACTTATGCTCTCTAGGAGATCCATTATACTTTTCTCAAGTGCTGTAGGATCATTAACCTTAGCTTACCGCTCCAATTCAGTGTGGTTAATTATAGCCTAAGCATCTAGGCTTTCATCCTGCAGTGGCAATTAGGCATGGTAATCTGGAGCCCTCCGTAGCCTGCAGGGATGCACGGGAGCTTGTGTGCTGCTGAACGGCTGCTGTGCCCTGCCCTACAAGTGGCTGTGGGTTCCACAGTGGGACATGCTGAAACAGACCCTTATAAAACAGCTATTTCTACATACACTCGGTGCCAGGGGAAGCGAGCAGGCAGATAAACAACAAACAACCATGGGATGAAAGGTATATTGCATTTCAAACAGTAGAAACATCAACATTCTTTCTGTAGATGGGTCATGATGACATGAAGAATACAAAATACGTGGAACAGCTAGATAAACTTTAATGGAAAGTTGAGAAGGAAAAGTTACTATCAACTTGTTCCAGTCCTGGCTGCCACAGCCTTGGTACAGTTCCACTGCTCTTCCCACAGGCTGCTGGGCATTACACATCCCTTCTGAATCACCTTCTGCTGTATACAGCTTCACATCACTAACAGCAACAGAAATGAGCAGGGATCACTTGGTACCGAGGTGTATGTTGATATGCAGATGCTGTGAGAGCAGTTTCATTGCTTGTTTGCAGGAGAAGGATCTGCTGGAGCTCCCTTCTGGCTCCACTGTATTCATAAAAGGCCCTCTAAAGATTTTATAGCCCCTGCAATGCTGCTGTTCCCCTTCAGCCCTCCTCCACACAAAGCATTCTGCTCTCACTTGCAGTTCTATCAACCCTTCCTAGGTGTTTCCTTGACTCAAAAAAACATGTTGCAGGACATGAGCCAGCCTATGATGGACTCAGTTTTTATAGGGCTGGGTATTCCAGAGCCCCCAGAGCAGCAGAGGAAGAATATTCTCTGTCACTGTCATGTTTGAAAGAACCCCAGATCCCAAAAACAGGCATCTTTACATGTTTATTCTGATATTTCTTTAAAAGAAACATAATCTCTACATCTCTTTCCAAGATAAGATACTTCATTCCTATTTTTGCCAGTATTTCTTCCCACCCCCTGAAGCCTAATCAAAGGGTAGACCTCTAAAATGTCAGATGAACTGCAGTCTGATCATTACTGTGTGAGAAAGTTGATGGCATAGAAGCCCCTGAGTAGCCAGCTTGATAGTATTTATTGGGATTTAAGAGCTTACTATAATTATGATGGGCAGTAACTGCCTGGATTGATGTGTGAGGGGAGAAAGAAAGGCAGCTGGAAGCACATCTAGTAGTCAGGGTGAGTGTGGGATCAATGAATGGACAGACAGACAGACACAGATGGATAATGTCATGCATTTTGATGTTCCCCAGCCAAACACCACTCTTCTTCTGACATCTCCCAACAGCTCTGGAAAAACTTAGCTTCCTGATCTCTTTGGAAGGCCCCGGGAAAACCTAAAATGTCTTAGGTTTTTGGGTCTCCATCCAAACCTGAGGTGAAGTTCTCTTATGATCCCATTACATCCAGCCAGGTGAGATTTTTTTCTTTCTTCTAGAGAAAGAAAACAACAAGAAAGGCTTGTTTTAATGAATCTCTTCATAAGGCAACTTTGTGCTGCCTTGAGGCCCAGGCTGAAGTAATTTTCAGGATGAGAGGCACATTCTTTGGTGAGCTCATCATGACTATAGTAGCACTTCATAGATGTTCATGTCTACAATGGATTCCTCTGATGGGCATTACCTTCCCTGGGTCTCTGAAAGAGTAGAAAGGAGATTTTGATATGATTGGTCCCAAAGAGACCTGAAGAGCAGACTGGATTTTGTTTTGTCTGGGATTTCTGTTGAGCTAGTGAATGCTTATTTCCTATTCTTTCCACAGGGCTTTCCCATCTGCCTTTCAGTTGCTCCCTGGGATCCTCCCCATGGCTCCCAGGGAAGCCTGGCTGCCACAGTGGGCTCTGATGAGATTAGTCACAATAATGCTGCAGAGTTAAGCTCCTTACACTGAAGCCTGGGAGAGATGGTAATATTATCCAAAGAGCAAAAGGCTAAAGCAATGTCTGGCCTGTGTTGTTTTATTGGAATTATGGGTTGGTGGCAGGTCTGCTGCCAATACACAGGCTTCTTTCCACCAGATGTAAAGGCAAATTTCCTTGAGGGTTCCTGTAGGACACCTGACAGTGTTATATCTGACCTGACAGGGATTTTACCTATAGACCAGCTCCTCTAGCTGTTTAGGTGTTTGATTATATACATGTATGAGTGTGGGTATCTGTATATTCCACTGACCAAATATTTCTGTCTGTATATGTTGTGTTTACTCTTCTATACTTCAATAGTAAGAGTGAATCTTGTAATTCTCGAATCCATCATTAAGTGGCTTTTTTACTTTACTAAATCACTTTGTTGATCCTTAAGCTGGTTAATCATTAAGTGCATTAAAATTGACCTTCTATTTATCTCATTTTATTAACAACTCTTAAACTGCTGCTGAATGTCACCATATCAAACACACTGAGCTGTGACTGAGCCGTGGAGTTGTCCTGACACCACAGTGCAACAGCATGAAGAACGTGGGCATAAATCTGCTTTAAGGTAGGACTTGTTTTCCCAGCTGAAAGTGCTTTCCTCCTCTGGTAGAGCAGTATGAATTTTCTGCAGCTGCCATTTGTGTGCCATCCCACAGGATGTCATGTGTAATTAAAGTGTGTTACTTTGCCTATGACTGGATAAACATTATTTGATGCGTTTTGTAATCCTCTCTTAAGTAGGATGCCCTGGTATGACTTTTGTTTTGTGATCCCACGATAACGTCACTTGGCTTGGGCAGGCAGGCATGAAGCTAGCATCTCGTGTCTGTTCATGATGCTGTGTGCACCCTGAGAACAGAGGGGTCTAGCTCCTGCCTTTGCACGCTGTTTGCCACTCCTCATTAGCCACAGAAACTATCTTGGCTTGAAACACGATCATTAACAAGATCAGATGCCTTGATAGTCTCTGGAACAACTTAGCATAACAAAAGACAGAAAAAGATAATGCTGTGAAGCAAATAACCGTGTTTAAAATTGCATTTGGACATAGAACACCTACTTGGGAAAGCCACGGAAATAAAATGTTATGTAGCAAAATACTAGTAGGTACAAAATAATGTAGGCCACTGAACTTACTCTGCACCACCATTCTCTATGGATGAGAAGATGATTTTTTTTTCCTGTTTTTTTCCTGTGCAACATCTTAGTGTGATAATTTTCCTGCTTTGGTGTGTTTGGTCTGCACAGCAAGGTTTTGGCATCAGGGAGGCACCACAGGGGTGGTGCCTTCTAGAAGCTTCCCCCGTGTGTGATGGAACCAAGGCTAGATGGCTTCTAGACAGACCCATGGCTGGCCAAAGCTGAGCCCAGGGCAGTTGTGTCTGTGATAACATATTTAAGAAGAAAAAACTGCTGGGCAGCAGTAGCCAGGAGAGAGAATACATGGGAGAAACTGCTCTGCAGACCCCAAAGTCAGTGAGGAAGGAGGGGGAGGAGATGAGAAGGCAGAGAAAATGGGGGGTAAGGTTAAGCCCAGGAAGAAGGGAGGCGTGGGGGGAAGGTGTCTGTAAGGTTTGGTTTTGTTTCTCCTTGCCTTATTCTGGTTTTACTGGTAACAAATGGAATTCGTTTTCCCCCAAGTGGAGTCTGTCTGGTGTGTGGTGGCAATGGGTGAGCCATCTCTCCCTGCCCTCGTGTCCACACCTGGGGAGAGGGGTTGGCAGAGGGGCTTTGGTGGGCAGAGGCACCCAGCCAGGGTCACCCACCACACGGGGACAGCAGCTTGGAGCACTAGAGGAGAACCAGCTTGTTTAAGGTGGAAGATCAGTGTCTGAAAACCACTAAATACACAGGGCAATAGCTGTCTGCAGGTATCAGAAGTACTTGGACTGTGTCACTCTGACACACTAAATGGCTAGATCTTTAGAATTAGTCACCAGATCTCTGCCTGTACTTCCCTGGGTTTGCAGAGACTGGGTGAAGACACGGGGACTGAAGCCTGGTATCCTGTCATTTTCACAGCCTTTTTATCTCTATCCAGCTGGCAAATGCCTGTGTGCACCCGTGCAGAGACTTCTGTGCCCAGCAGTTTCTGGCAGCTCAGGAAGATGAAATGTTTTGGGGCTCTGGAACCTCTGAAGAGTCTGAAATATATCCTCCAGCTGTCCACCCTGACTTTCTCCTCCTCTGGCTTGTACTCCAGGATACCCACTTGAGCTCTAAGGTAGGTGACTGTGCTCTCTTCTGCTGCTGTTTCTGTTCTGTGGCTGGTACAGCAGGCAGGATGGGCAGCTGGAGCTGCCAGCACCCTGAGCTTGCACACACACAACAACCCTGAGCTACAGGAGCCAAAAATCCAGCACAGCTCAGGGAAAATTCTGCAGAGCTGATGGGAACCCTCTCATTGGGAATCCCTGTGTTGGGGAAAAGTGCTTCTCAATGCAGGTGGCCTGATTTTTTCCTGTGTATTTGGATATACAAAATGAACTCTTAGGTGTAGCTGAAATAGTTTTAATGGTCTTTTTTTCCCCCTTCCAAATGATTAAGGTTGTTTCTCTATCCTAAGAATAGTATATTGCTGATCCATAATAAAAAATTAAAGTTCCTGACACAAGAAGATGAAATTGACATTTTAGCTCTGGCATTTCCAGTTCCTGATTTGTTTTCTCTTTGGATTTTTGGGGATTTTTTTTTAATGCTTGATTATTTATTTTTGATGCTGAAGTGATGCTCTCTTTTGCCTATTTTGATTTACAATATAGCATTGCATTTATTGTACATGGTAGCAGAAATGCTGTTTATGTACTCCCTGGAAAATGATGATTCTAAATAAGCTGAGATGTATTGCTTTGTGCAACAGATTTCCTGGCTCAATTGCAAAAGGAAAAGAAAAAAAAGGGGGTGGGAGGGAAGCTGAAATTTGCAACACCTTCAAGCTTTGAAAACATCAATGTAAATCTTTACCTTAAAAACATAAAGGGGATTGCCAGAATTCCCATATTGCTTTAATGCAGCTCTAATGGGATCCATTTCACGAGTTGAAAAGTGGTTTAAGGCTGCCAGGGAAGCCCTGTTCTTGCCAAGGCTGTGCCAGAAGGAGCAAACACACCCCTTCTCCTCCAGCAAGTGCTGGCAAGGGGCATGGCTGGAGCACTGGGCACCTGCCCCTTGGCCAAAACAGGCATTAGAAACTCAGGGTGGAATGGAAGCAGCACGGGGTGAGCTCTGGGTCAGAGCAATAGATAGCAAGTCCTTGCTTTGCTCTCTGCCTCAACTCTGCTGACTTGCCTGGTGCTGGAAGCTGCTCCAGGCCTCTATCCCAACTACCTGCTCCTTCTTCTTCCCCTCTGGCATGCTCAGGGATGGGCAAATCCACCAGAGGCTGGGGCTCTGCACTAAGAGCTCGAGTCAGGCTCTTTGTCTCTCTTCTTCTGCCAAGGTGGTAAAGCAGCAACCTCTGTGAAGTTCTCCAGGTCTTGGAATGGGAATGATCATATGGAAAAGTCCATCTCTACTACTGAGGGAGCCTAGAGCATGCCTTTCTAACAGAGTTTCACAGGGCAGCTGTGCTTGCATTGGTGGACCTTCGATCCACTCCTTTGAAGACATTCAGTGGGCCACGGGAAACACTGCTCAGCTCCAAAACAGGAGATCAGGTAGTCCTGTCTTCAGAAAACATGACTTTATACTAAACTGAGCACAATGTGGGCCTGAGATAGTTGAAAGCTCTTGATTTTCCTTCTTTTAAGTAATTAAAACCCCCAGCTTCTCTGTTGCATTTGTCCCATCACATCAAATGTGATGTGAATGCAACATGCTTGGAGGCAGAGGAGGTTTGTAATTGCACTGAGAACACCTCTAGAGTCAGCACCATTTCTTCTCACCAGGGGTAGAGAGGTGGGAGTGTCTGCCACAGCTGGGCAGCTACCCTGCAACAGAGAACACCACGGGTAGGGAAAACAGCACAAAAAGATCCGGAACAGATTTCTTTTCTGAAGTGATCAAAGCTGGGCAGAGGCAGAGGTCACCCTGCAGCAGGAACAAAAGGTGCTAATGGCCCCTCTCCAGCTTCCCAGCTGCGGGGCTGAGTGCCAACATTTTCTTTCTTCTACTGGATCACAGTCACCAGAGATAGATGTGGCACAGCCATGCAGCAAACGCTTTTCTCCAGAGGGACTGCAGCCTGTGCAGACAGGGTGGGATGAAAGATGGGAAGGGAAAGTGCCTGGACCAAGCTGGTGCTGCTGCTGAGCATCAAAAGTGGGCTGGGGCTCTAGCACTTGTGTCTAGAACCTTAGCTGGGTTTCAGCATCTAGCACTGTACTCAGACATGTTGCATTCCTGTGTATTTTCAAGGACCACTCCGTGTCTCTAACAGGGGAAACAGTGACTCTGTCACCCACTTTTGAGTTTATTCTATGGATGAAAAAAAAAAATAAAATATTTTCCATACAGAGCTTGTCTCATACTTTTACATTTTCAAGCCTTCTCTGCATCTCTCAATGTGTTTGAATTTCTGCTTCTCTGACTGTTAAGGTCTTACCAAAATTAAGATGCAATTTTCAAGTCAGATGTAGATTCTTTATGGGTTGTTTTTTTTTCCTTTTATGAAAGGAGAAACAAAAGTATGAAGAAACAAAGAAACTCTGAGAGCTCATGGCCCTAGCTTCTTGTGGGGGTGAGTGTTTATTTCCTTTTATTGAAAGATTCTTCTGCATCAAAGTGGCTCAGACACAGAGAGAAGATCAATCCAGGAGCAGAAATTCAACTTTATAAGCTTACCCAGTATCATAAGGAGTGACATTTGACAGAATTATAGATCAGAATGATCTCCTTTCTGTTGCATGCTGCAGAACTGTGCTGTGATAGTCACAAGAGTCACTGCCAAAGGACATGCAAAGAACAATATGCAAGAGGAACAATAACAGATCACCTTAATGATGCATAAACCAGGAACCCAAGCTAAATAAATTCACATGCAGTACGTGAATTTATCTGAAACCATCTTTCACAGGTTGGTTGTTACCCTTCAAAGCAACAACACTTAAGCACTGTCTTACTGATTTTGGCCCTTTTCCTGATTGGCCATATTCTCTGCAAACAAGCAGGGCTTGTGTGTGTTTGGTTTTCTGTTTGTTTGGACGTTTATTTGGTTGGTTGTTGTTTTATTTTCTTTTTTCCTTCTTCTTATTTTCTTTTTTCTTCATTCTAATTGTCTTTTTTCTTCCTTCTAATTGTCTTTTTTCTTCTTCTTTCCAGAAAAGAGCAAGTTTGCCATGGTGGATGAGATCAATGACCTGTCAGAAGAGACCTCCTGCCTTTCTTCCTGGCTGGTGCCTGCTGCATTGGTAAAAGCTGCTCCTCGAGCCATTTTCCCAGCCAAAGCTGTAATGATGCCAGTAAGAGCCATACATTAGTTGCAGAAGCCTCTGGGGAGTCGGTGCACACCATAAACCAAGAGGGCTGATTATCAGTGTGTTGGATGTTAAAGCTGCAGTGGTCAGGCACAGGCTCATCCAGACCTCCCTGAGCACAGCAGGATTTGCCCATCCCACTGCTGAGCCCCACTGGGGAGTTTTCAATGGCTCAGCTGACTCCGTGGTGGGTAAAAATCTCTCTTGTGCACAGGCTTTATGAATCACTTGAACGTCCTTTAAATCCTCAGAGCAGGGATTAAGTAGGACTTAAGAGGAACATATGACTTGTGCTTGTCCTCAATACACTGGTGACTTTCATTATTATGAGGAGAAACAGCTCTTTGATTGTCTTTTATTTACTGGGTGTCAATGTCACTGGGTGTCTGCTGTCCCCCTGGTGTAAAGGAGCAGCCTGTTCTGATCACACAGTCTCAGCAAAGCCAGAGGTGGGGCCTCCACCCACCTCAGTAATAAAACATTCACAGTGCTGTTCAGTTGGATGCTCCAAGTCACAACCCACAGACTCTTCATCTTGCTGGCTGATCATGTCCTTTGTCCTTGGTGGGCTAGGTGGCAAAGCACACCTTTCCATCAGCCAGCTGGATTTCTGCTCCCTCCTGCCATGTACCACTTGCTCTTTAAGGAGGACTCCCCTTCACCTCCTTCAGTTGATTGTTTCCTCTGATGTTGCAGCAGAAAGGTCATGGTTCTGCTCCACACTGATTTTCTGGCTGCTGGCAGCCCAGTGAGATATGCACAGTCACAAGTGTGTTAGAAAGGTGGCCTTTTGTAAATAGTTAAGTCTAAAATATTTCCATCTGCATCTAATCCAATGCTCCTCGCAGTCTGTTATACCTGTAATGTGTTGCAGAAGGATTTTTTAGAAGAAGGATTTGTTTTATGTTCAAATCCTTTATTTTTACCATTTTTTAAAAATCCTTGTACCAATTGCTATATTCAATGTATTTTCAATCCCTGCTTTATTTCTCTACCATACAAGATACCCAAACAAGGGCTTAGTGTCATGGGTAAAGCTAGCATTCAATATCACACATTAATGATTATATTTCTATTTCTTTTTATTAGTGGGATGTTCACCCAGGGTATGCTGCTGCAGTCCCCTGTTGGGGAACCAGCCATGCCCAGCACGGGACCTGCTCCAAAGCACCTCTTGCAGCATAGGGAAAAGCAGGTATTTGGTCAGTTTGAGAACAGAGCTCTGATGCTCAGACTCAGATCCTCTGGTCTGGAGGATCCTGGTGTGTGTCTTTTGCCTTTTTTAATAGGCTGTTATTAGCAGAGCATTTTAAAGCAGCTGCTGGCAAGACATTTTGCACTGTGCTGTTAGCTTGCCCTACAACATACATCTTGCAATACTTACTGCTCTCTGTACCTTGTGGAAAGGCTCTTCCTGGCATGTCTTGCATAAGCAATGTGTTTCTCTGCTGCATAGTACAATGGGATCATTATCCTGGGATCAATCCTTAGACACCATTAAAGCCAGAAAATATTGCTGTACAGCGTTGAATGCTAACTCCTGGGCTATTGCTCTGAGGCAATGGGACACAGACAGGAGGTAATGCAGATGAATGTCCTCTCTCTTTTTCTACATAATGCACAAGGATTTGAAATGGGTGACATAATGGGACGAGGCTTTAGACATTCAGAAGGCAGGCAATCTGTAAATACATCAGCAAGTTGCCACGTAGGGAGGGAAAGATTTGTCTGAAGTGTAATGGCCCTACTGCAACACGCTCAGTGCACTCAGCAGCAGTTTAAACATCATGACACTTGATTTTGAGACTTCAAGAGAAAATAAATTGTAAAAAGAGGTGTTTAGAAGTCGAGTGCTAGGATCTGATGATGTGCTTATGGAATACACTCAGCAGAAAGCAGACCCTTCCCTTCTGCTGTTGACAGCGCAGAAGAGGCTCCAGTCCTGCAGAAAAGGAATAGGTATCAAACCCCTAGAGTCCAAAATAGACCCAGACATAAGTAGGACAAGACACAAAAAAAGCAGGACTGGGGAGCTAGAACAATAGCAGTGCCCAAGGCACAGCAAAGATTGAACAGTGAGGGACTGATAGTCTCCAAGAGGTGCCTTCATTTGGGGTAGGACTTTGAATTGAAGCTCTCACAATCACCTGAGGACAAAGCTTCAAAGCACTTGAGTCTTTCACTTTAATCCACAGTTGCTGCCAGTGTTTTTGTTGGTTCAGGTTCCTTCTTTTTCTATAAATAATTGCTTCTGCTTCTCTTCCTCTGTCTCTCCAGTGTACAACAAGCACTCTGGCCAGGCAGGTCAGCCAGCACTTCAAAAAGGAGCTATTCTGTTCCTGCAAGAGGATGTACAACCAAAGCTGTGAGGCTGTAAGGTAAGTACACGTTTGAAACACACACTGCCAAGTGTTTGTGCCTCTCCTGGATGCTGATAATAATGCAAGAGGGAGCCTGGATGCCAGAGCAGCACTGCAAAGGAAGCTGCATGGGGAGCTTTCATCACAGAAGGACAGCAGTGGGAGGGAGCATTTCCAGTCCTGTGCCATACACGCAGGCACTGGAATTGTTCACTCAGCACTTTCTGCCCTTGTGTGGCTCTTTCAAACCTTTCATAGCCTTAGCACTGAGGCTGCAGATCCTACCTCCCTCCAAGATAGATGGAGCTTTGGATTTCCCCCACACCTTTTAATTTATTTGCTATTCCTCAATCGTGTTGCCACTCTGGGTGCTACTGTCTTCAGTGATCTTTGCTTGGCTTGTGTCAAGTCATTTCTCTGAACAGCAGCTGCAATGACTGTCCCCTTTCCTCCTTGCTCTTTTCAGAGTGGCTTGTTTAGTGTAACTGCTTCTAAAGTCTGGCTGCTGGACTGCACCCCTCCTTCCACACCTGCTTTTTCTTCAGCCTCACTTCCCACCTAGTCATGGGGAGAAACCATTGCTGTGGCCCAGCTTTGGCAGGTGCAGGTCTCTTCCTGGCTGTCTTGTTTTTGCTACCCATCCTTCCACTGTTATGCTGCCAACTTTGTTTGCTCTTGTTCTTTTTTTTGTTTTGTTTTTAATACCCAAGGCAAGACATCTGGTGCTCAAACCTGCCCCGTGAAGTGCTGAATTGCACACATTTTGCTGCAGCGTGCTGTGAGTCGTGGCAGAGTGTGTCAGGCATGTCATGCTGAGTAAAGGTGCTGCTTGACTGCAGCTCTTGCCAGAGCAAGACAAAAAAATGAAGCAGGCTGTCCATCTCCTGCCCTTCAAAGTGGCCACTTGCAAAGGCATCTTGGAGCAGTGGAGGGATCAGAACTGATCACAGACCCTGCACGCGCATTCGCACAGGGTCACAGATGCTCTGCAGTGTACACTGGTGCCTGGCCAGTGGCAACAGCCTGGCTCAAATAAAGCATCCTCTATCCCTAGATAGGAAGTTATTCATTTCCTGATGTCAGCTCCTACATCTGCAGGGATTACTGCTTGTCCTGCTTTAAATAAAATCCCATCTTGCCCATGTGTGCACACACACAGCACTCAATCCTTTGCCTGCTAACGAGATAGGAGATGCCTGTGGTCCTTCCTTGCAGTGCAGACACATAGCCTGGGTAGGAGCTGTGTCAGTGCCTTTACCACCCCACCCAGACAGCTTTTGGGAGCATCCAGCTCTTGCTCAGCACGCTTGCTTTTCTCTGGAGCTCACACTGCATCTTTAGGCCATGCCCAAAGTGACACAATGGGTGTGTCCCACCTTCCTAGGTGGCTTCTTGTTGATCTGACTCCATCCCACTAGTGTCAGGGCTCCACTGGTGCCCAAGGTGCTGACTTTGCAGCACTGTGGCTCTGTCTGTCCCAGGGGTTTATAGCAATGTGGGAGTGCTTCCCTGTGTTGGATTGCCTTTGCCCCATCACACGGGGCTCCGACTGCTGCCAAGTGGTGTCTGCATGTTCACTGCTTAGATGATTCTTGTGTGCTGAGAGGTGGAGGATAAACAACTTTATCTTCTCTGTGAACCCCTAGGAATCCCTCGGAACTTATGCTCTGGATATATTCTTGGTAATTTTTTTGAGGTATAATTGAAAAGTTCACAGATGTACTTGTCACCCTTCTCTGCAAGCTTCAGCTTATCTGCATTCTGGCTAACATGGTGTTCTCAGCTTCTCCCTGGGGCTAGTGACAACCTGGGACCGTGGCTGGGGACTCCCTCTTCTTCAGTGCTTTCATTTACAGCAGAAAGTGTCATCAACCATCACCTTGGTGCTGGGAGTCCCTCTGCTGCACCTTTCATTTTGGGAACACTGTAATCATGATCGTGCTCCTGGCACTCACACTCTGTCAGGTGTGATAAAGGTGATCACAAAGACAGTGCAAGGTCCTGTCCTAACTCATAAGAAATATTGAATACTTTCCAATCTGACCCATCCAGTTGAGTCTGACTTCTATTACTGCTAAGGGCTGGTGGAGAGTTTTGCAGTATTTTCCATCACATAAACTGTCTCTGCGTGTCAAGGAAATTTACCCTGCTGAGAGTGTCACTAATGACACCTACATGAATGATGATCTTTAAGGTCCTTTTGAACCCACAGCATGATATGCTTCTATGATGTCATGCTGGGAGATCCACTCTGCTTCCATTTGATTTGACCAGTAGTTTTCAGGTTCCCTGGTGAGAGTGTGTAAAGCCAATTTCACTGTGTAAAAGCAATGGTTATTTTTTAATCCAGCTTCAGATTCACAGCCATTCAACACAATGTGTTAGAGACACTAAGAGTTTTAATGAACAACTCAATTCTGTCTCTCCAAAAGCCAGAGTTATCTGTTCTTTCTTGCCAGGGGGAACCTTGCACTCGTCAGACTGCACAGGAACTTTCAGCTTTCTCTCCAAGGTAAGACTCCGGACTTGCAGAAACAGCTCTGCCTTTGCTGCACTGACCCCCCTTTGACACACGGATTGTCTCAGTTCTGGTTGCCCATGAGAAGTTCCCATCAGCAGCCCTCAGACTGCATCAAAGCTCCTCACTGTGTGCAGCTCTGAATGCCTGCTGCTGCCCCAGCTGCTCCTGCTCATCCTCACTGCCATGCCAGGCTGGGTGCACTCTCCACGGGGGAGCTCAGGTGGGTTCTCACAGCCAGCAGCTATGGGAGAGGGAGAACATCGTTGGTGTGTTACCTACCACTGCACAAGCCTGTGCTTTTGATTGCTTGCAGCACCTAGTTTCCTTATGAGGACTTCTGGTTTAGAGCAGGACACCTCAGTTTGGCTCCTGGGAGGAATGAGCAGTGTAACTGCTGGTGGCCATTTTCTGTGATAGAGATTATGAAATAGCAGCAGCCTGAGTTGAAATTTGGCAGCAAGTTGGAGTCTCCTTCCATTCCTCCAGTGAATTCAAGCTACTTAGCACTGTAATGTGTACCATAGACCTCTTTGCGAGCCCTAATTTTACTGCTCATTAGTCTGTGTACCTTAACAAGATTTTCAGTGACCTTCCTGCTAATAGTCCACTTACCTCAGAAAGGTATCTGCCTTCCAGCACCATTGCTTGTCAGTTAAATGGGAATGAGAAATCACAGCGTTCAAAATGAGGAGGGGGCAGCAATATTGCAGCCTGTCCTTTAGCTCCCCTAGGGAGCTAAAGGGCACTGCTTTCATCTTTATTTCTTCCTTTTCCCCTGCCACTGGTGTGCTCACAACTTCTGATGAGGACTCGGGCTCTGCCGTGCTAAGGCAGCCCTCGGGAGCAAACAGCCTAAGCACTTGTGACAGGCAAAGGAAGCACTTTAACGCCGTTTTTCAGGCATGAAAGCAGAAGGAATCGGCTTGCCTGCAATCCCGCTGGAAGCCAAGGGCAGAGCAGCACCTTGAACTCGGGCTCTGCGTTCTCATCACCCCCCTGAGAGCAGGGATTTGCCTTTGAGCTGGCCCGGGGGGTGTGAGGCCGCAGCAGAGGCGGGGGACCGGTGTCTGCCGGAGCTTTCTGCAGAGCAGCTCCACCGAGCGCAGAGCTCTCTCCTCCAGCGCTGGAACCAGTTCACTGCCATAAGAGGATGTCGAGTCAAACGCCGGAGACGAGTTTCTTGGAGGGTTAGTTTAGGGCACGGGACTGCCTTGGAGGTTTGTTTGGTTTGGTGTTTTGGGGGTGGGGGGTGGGAGTTTTCACGAGGTCAAGAGCCGCTGGTCCAAGGCTGGGTGCTGATGCTGCACTGACAGGCAGAAAATGAGTTACTGTGATTTTTCACTAGGAGAATACTCTTTTTGTTTGATCTTTTGATTGTGGCAGAAAGAGACTTTTTTTTTTCTTGATCTGAATTTCACTAGAAGTTTTCTGAGTAACTTTCAGCATATGTGATGCTTACTGGAAAAAAAAACCAAACAACAAAGCCAGGCTATATGAGGCTAGACAGCAAATCTGTTCCTCTTTGCACTTTTGTTTCCACCAGGGCTGGCGAATGCAGCATGCAAAGGAGCTGTGATTACAGCACAGCTAGGGCTAGAGGATTTTAGAATGGCTTGTACTCTAGCAAAAAAAACAAACCCCAAACGTCAAAACACGGGGCTAAATAAGGGGAATAAGAGAGGGAATTGTCTGTGAGGTCAGGTGATTAAGTATTTTTGGACGGCTAAGGTGGTGATCTTAAGTGAAGATAATGTATTATGCAGTGGAAAGCTAATGAGAGCAGGTCTGTTAAACATGGGTTTGGTGTTACTCAGCTCCCGAGTGCTTCAAATTACCCAGGCCCAGGTTGTATCTGATCACCTCGCACGCTCGGGCGAGGCGAGCACCAGCCCTTCATGTGATGTACGTGAGCACAGACAGGAGGGATCAGTCCTGGCTGGCACGGGAGGGGAGCTGGTGGCATCATGGGTCTTCTCCATATCGAACTTGTGTGATTCATCAATTAAATGAATTCACTGGGATAAAGGAGCATGAAAGGGCAATCTCCCTGTAATCCGCTGCCTGCCCGTTAACTCTTCCCTCCCGATGTCATCCTCGAGATCCAGCCTCCTCCACCGTGCCCAGGAGGCTCCGGCTGCACAGCCCCGCGCCCACGGCAGGGCCGGGAGGCGGGAGAGGGGCCGGGGGTGGGGACCGAGCCCGGCGGCAGCACCGGGACCCCGACCCGAGCCGTTCCTGCCCGGGTGGGCCCCGCACCGCTGAGGCTCCGGGTACCACCGGCGCGGCTGCAGCATCTCTCCCGTGCGGGATGTGCACAGCCCTGCAGCACTCCGGCCGCAGCATCGCGGCCCGTGCGGGATGTGCACAGCCCTGCAGCATCGCTCCCGTGCGGGATGTGCACAGCCCTGCATCACTCTGGCCGCAGCATCGCTGCCCGTGCAGGATGTGCACAGCCCTGCGGCATCACTCCGGCCGCCTCCTCCGCAGGTGCCTGCGGGCAGCCGGGGAAGCGGGGCGGGGAGGAGGAGATCGGGCGACCAAAGCGACCACCCGCAGCCCTTCTGCGCCCCGCACCTGCCCGGGGAGCCGCTGTCGGCCCCGCAAGCCCCGCCGCGGGCCGGGTGTCCCGCAGCCGCCGGTGCCGAGGCCGCTGCATTGCGTCGGGGGCGCGCAGCGTGCGGCGGGGGCGGTCCGGGGAGGGGTGCGGGGTTGTGGGGCGGGGGGGGGGGCAGCGCTCGTCCCCTCCTCCCTCCGGCCCCGTCCGCACCCCGCCCTCCCGCTGCCCGAGCTGCACCAAACAGCGCTCAGGTTTCTGCTGAGGCTGCAGCGTCAAGAAATGGCTCGAGTTTGCTCCTTGCTCTCCTTGTGCATTGAGCAGCCCTCTCGCTCCTGCCGCACGCGTCCAGCTCCTGCCTCCTGCCGCCGGGACGAGCCGAGCCCGAGCCCGGGGATGCGGCTGCAGGACTGCGGCTCCCTCGCATCTCCCCAGCCGCCTCTGCCCAGCGTCCGCCCGCTTCTCCAGCTGTCCTAAGGGAAGAGAGCAGGCGAGCCGGCGGCTATCTAGGACTCCTCGATTTTATTTGCTAACTCCAGCCTTTCGAAAAAGGTACTTTGCGCTCTTTTTTTCCACCGCCACCCCCCTCCACCCCCCACTGCGGTTCTCGGCAGAAACTAATTAAACCCACTCGCCCTTGGTGCAGCCTAAGACGGTGTATGAATATTTCAGCGTCTCGCAGGCAACCCTGTAAAGCGATCGCTGTTATTATTAAGAGGGGCGCAAGAGGAGGAGGAGGAGGGTTGAGTTTTGCCGCTGCGGTTTTTGTTTTGCTTTGGTTTTTTTGGATGCTGCTGCAAGGCGACTTGACGCATTCCGGCACTGGCTCCTATTCCTAAGCAGCGCGTCTCCCTGGGACCAGGTAAGGAAAAGCCCCTTCTCCCCTCCACGCACGCTGTTGGACTCTTATTTTGGCCGGGTTGAGTCTGGGATGTGGAGCTCCCTCCCCTCGTCTCACTCTCGGTCGTGTTTAGCTGCTGCAAAGCAAGAGGGGAGATGCTTCGCTCCCCCTCCCCTAATCCTCCCGAGCGGCGTGATGAAGTTGCCCGTGCTCGGGTAAGTCTCCACCGCCGGGGAAGCGGGGAGTGTAGCGGTCGGGAGACTTAGCGCAGGAGCTGACCCCGCTGAAGTTGCCCGGGAAGCCCTCCCGATGCTCGGGGCAGCGCGGGATCCATCCACATCGGCCCCTGCTTGCTTTGGGGGGCCCCCCGATGCGTGTCTGTGGCCGCGTGGGACCGCAGAGGGCTCCGCGTGTGCTGCCGTAGTGGGCAGAGCGGGGTGTTCTCGCTGGTGTGAAAGCCAATCCACTGCGCCCGAGCGGGTGTGAGAGTGTGAGTGAGTGTGGTGGGGCTTGGGGGCTGGTTTATGATGTTTCTCTCCTCCTCGGCAGCCTGCATCCCGCCACTGAGCTTTATGCCTTCACAAGCAGAGCGTCTCCATCCCTCTCTCCCCAGGGCGCAAGAGGAGAGGACGGGGCAGTGTGTGTCTGTGGGGGGGGGCGGCCGATGGAAATTTGCTGAGTTGGCATTGCAAGGACTCGCCTCCCAGCCGCCCTGTGACTTATTTATTTGTTATTTATTTATTTATTTATTTGTGCGTGCCTGTGTGTGTGCGTGTGTGTGGTAACTTCGTGACAGCAGCCGCAGTGATGGTCAAGCCGGCGAGAAAAGCGGACGGCTGGAGTTAAAGTCAAAAGGAGCCGGCTGGGGAGGGACCCCAGTGTGGGGGGTGCACTCCACTGACCTTCAGCCACCCGCCTTGGGGGACAGGACCCTTCACCCTTCCTGCCCTCCTTCCCCCCTGAAGGTACTTCTTCCCTCTCTCTTCACCCTCCCCTTATCCCTGATGCCTCTCCCTTCATCCCATCTCTCCCTTCCCCTTTTGGATCTTTCTTTCCTTTAGGCTCTCTCCATCCTTTCCTTAGGCTCTCCATCCCTAACCTACCAGCCCTCCCCGCGGACTCCGAGCCTCCCCTCCTCCGCGCCCCCCTCCCCGCCCCAACCTGCCCTGCGACACCCTCCGTTCTCCTTCACCCTTCTCCCCCCTCTCGAGCTCCCTGGCTTCTCCTCCCTCACCCCGGGTCCCCCGTCCCGCGCGCCACCATGACCGTGATGGCCGGAGAGAACATGGACGAGACTTCTGCGCTCCCCGGCCACCCCCAGGACAGCTACCAGCCCGCCGCCCACGACGACCACGAGTGCTGCGAGCGCGTGGTGATCAACATCGCCGGCCTGCGCTTCGAGACCCAGCTCAAGACCCTAGCCCAGTTCCCCAACACGCTGCTGGGCAACCCCAAGAAGCGCATGCGCTACTTCGACCCGCTCCGCAACGAGTACTTCTTCGACCGCAACCGGCCCAGCTTCGACGCCATCCTCTACTACTACCAGTCCGGGGGGCGGCTGCGCCGGCCCGTCAACGTGCCCCTCGACATGTTCTCCGAGGAGATCAAATTTTACGAGCTGGGGGAGGAGGCCATGGAGAAGTTCCGGGAAGACGAGGGGTTCATCAAGGACGAGGAGAGACCCTTGCCGGAGGGGGAGTACCAGCGCCAAGTGTGGCTCCTCTTCGAGTACCCGGAGAGCTCCGGGCCCGCCAGGGTCATCGCCATCGTCTCCGTCATGGTGATCCTCATCTCCATCGTGATCTTCTGCCTGGAGACGCTGCCTGAGCTGAAGGAGGACAAGGAGAACGCGGTGTATCGCACCGACAACACCACTCAGGTCTACAAACCCAACATCTTCACGGATCCCTTCTTTATCGTGGAGACCCTGTGCATCATCTGGTTCTCCTTCGAGCTGGTGGTGCGCTTCTTCGCCTGCCCCAGCAAGACCGAGTTCTTCAAGAACATCATGAACTTCATCGACATCGTGGCCATCATCCCCTACTTCATCACCCTGGGCACCGAGATGGCCGAGCGGGAGGGCACTCAGAAGGGGGAGCAGGCCACCTCCTTGGCCATCCTGAGAGTCATCAGACTGGTAAGAGTCTTTCGAATCTTCAAACTCTCCCGGCACTCTAAGGGCCTCCAGATTCTGGGACAGACCCTCAAAGCCAGTATGAGAGAGCTAGGTTTGCTAATCTTCTTCCTGTTCATTGGGGTGATCCTGTTCTCTAGCGCGGTGTATTTTGCTGAGGCTGAAGAACCTGAGTCTCATTTCACGAGTATCCCCGATGCTTTCTGGTGGGCGGTGGTATCCATGACCACTGTGGGCTATGGTGACATGTACCCTGTGACAATTGGAGGCAAAATCGTGGGCTCCTTGTGTGCCATCGCTGGTGTGCTGACAATTGCCCTGCCTGTACCTGTCATCGTGTCCAACTTCAACTACTTCTACCACCGAGAAACAGAAGGGGAAGAACAGGCTCAGTTACTTCACGTTAGCTCCCCTAATTTAGCATCTGACAGTGATCTCAGTCGCCGCAGCTCCTCCACAATCAGCAAATCTGAGTACATGGAAATCGAAGAGGATATGAATAATAGCATAGACAATTTTAGAGAGGCTAATCTCAGAACTGGCAACTGCACTGTAGCCAACCAAAACTGCGTTAACAAAAGCAAGCTGCTGACTGACGTGTAAACAAAACAGCCCAAACCCCCACCCACACAGCTTGAAGACTTCAGTGACACGGTCACTCTGTGTAGATGCTTTACTGATAGTCTTTGAATGCTTTATTTACCTCGTAAATGCATTGTTGCATTGCGAATTTTTTGCTCAGTGATTAAGAAGCTTCCAGGATCCATGAGAGATAAGATTCTGTTCTTTTTAAAAAGCATTTTTCCCACCCGGTAAATGAGAACCATTTGAACTAGTTTAGTTTTAAGCTGTATGATGCTAGACCTAAACTTCTCCTCTTCCATCTCCCTTCCGTTGGGTTTTTGGGTTTGGTTTTCCTTTTTATTTTTTTTAATTTGTTTTTTTTTTTGGATGAAGTTAACTTAAACTAAGCAAGACAGATTTTTAGAGCTATAAATCATATGCATGGATTCCAGTTAAAATACTCTGCAAAATTGCACAGTTGCAAGGAAGTGCATCAGATAATAGTAAAAAGAGGATTAGCCAAAAACGTGCAGCAAGCATTTGCCGTGGTTTTTACGGAGGAGTGCAAATTTTCCTTCCGCCCCTTATGGGAAAGATTCCATCCTTCCAACCTACAGATCCACACAGCACCTTAGTAAAAACACACTTTAGCCTGGTCTCTTTTGCTGTCCACAGAAGAACTATTCTAAAAGGAAAATAACCAACAAAACCGAAGACAAAACATCTGCAATGCTGCTAAGTTCTCTTACGTGCAGATGATTTAAACACACTTTTCCCTGTCCAGAACTGGATACAAAACTTTTAAGCCCCTCTGTTGCAAGATAGCACAATGGAGTTTAATAGAAGCATGTTTGAATTTGATACTATTTATTTTATAATCGCATGCCTGAAACGTTACCTCAGACAATAGCAGATAAGCTTTCGTTTGAACTGAATCTTCTAAAAATAGGTCCTTTATCTCTCTTTTTTTTTTCTTCTTTTATTTTCTTTTCTTTTTCTTTTTTGATTTGCATTCACCAGAAGTGCACTCCTTAATTTATTAAATCGTTGACTAGTAATTTAAAGTACTGTATTTAAATGCGTATGTTAGTCAAGTGGGAACAATAACTTTTGGAGATCAAAGCATGTTCAAATATTCAGCATTATGGCCTATTTGATTAAGGTGTAACTTGAATTAATTAATGCATGAGTTCAGTAATAATATAAATAACAATAATACTAATAACAATAATTTAAAAAACAAAATAAAAACAAAAAAAAGTGCTCGATAGACTGAGGGCCTGAACGAGCTGATTAGAGAAATCTGGGTTGTCTCCCTGCATTGCCCAGGGAGATGTGCTGGTTTTTGGCCAGGTGTTGTCAGAAAGGGACGTGTCCCATCCCTTCAAGGGAGAGCTCTGTGGAAAAGGAAGGAGTGGAGTTATACATAGGAACACCTAGAACCTAGTATTCTTTATAGCTGAAAAGTGCAGATGCATGCTTTTTGGTGCATTCTCAGAATGTAAATGAAACTTACCTACTACGTGCATCCAAATTGCAGCAGCTGGTTTCTTTTGCAGCCATTAGTCGAGACTTTCCTGTGCTCCCCTAAGTGTCACCGGCAGGGTGATGGAGGTGGCTGTGCAGTGCCTTTATCTTACACCCCCTCAAGTGCTCAAAGTGCCTCCAGGAGCTGAGCTGGGACAGCAAGGGCAAGGCACAGACAGAGAAAGGAGACAGGGAGCGAGAGGGGTGCAGGAGAGGCAGGCAGAGCCCCCCAGCACCCAGGGGACACCTTCCTTCCCCACCAGGCTGGTGCTGCAGGGCTCAGCATGTGCTTTGCCAAATGACCCGTGGTTTTGAGTGAGACTGCAAGCTCCCCGGGCTCGTTGCATCTGCCCTTCCTTCCCCTGAGATGGCTTTTTGGCAGCCTGTCACATCTCAAGTCCCATCTTCATTCTTCTTTCTGGTCCCCCGTGTTACTCTCCACGCACGGTCACCTGGTGAAGGAAGCAAGCACTAGGAGAGGGATCTGCTGCAGTGTGCCAGACTTGTCTGCTAGGCCCTGGAAGAGAACAGACTAATGCAGGCACTACCCTTTCTGCTCCAAATGGACAAAGCTGAGGATCTTCATTCTGCACTTAGCAAGCAGCCAGCTGCTGCTGAACACTTCTCCTTCCACACTGTACAGATCCTTTCTTCCCCTAGCTCCCTGATGGGTGTATGTATCCGTGTAACTCTGTGTGTGTCTGTGTGCGAGTGTCACACACACACGCAGACACACACAGCTATAAAACAGAGGCACTTGGAGATGAGAAACCAACCCTAACTCTGCAGTTACGCACAAGCCTGACCTGCCAGGTCTCCAGAAAGACTTGATTTTTATTTCTCACTGTGTGGCTTCTGTGAATCTTAACGCTGAGAAAACCATCAACAACTGAGGGAGCTCTGACTCCTGCCAGAAATGCAAAGCATCAGATAAAACAGGGCATTACATCCTCGAGGTAGATGCTGCTAAGCTTCCTTCCCATCCCCTGCTCACACCCCTCTCCCCAGTAGGTTCTGAGGGTCCTGATCTTCCCAAACTCTTGAATTCTAGGATATGACTTCTCATGTCTAAACAGACTTGAACGCTGCCCTCAGCTTGTAAAAACATCACTGACTAAACTAAACAGCAATAATCAATTCAGTGCTGTGGGACTGGTGGTGAGGAAGCAGCACCTGGGAGATGAGGCCTGACTTTGGGAGCCTCTGCCACAGTTGCTCCCGCACACCTCGGGTTGATGAGCAGAGGGATAATCAGTCTGGGTACCCAAGAAGTGCTGCACCAGCGAGTCCTGGCTGGGATGGGTCAGAAGGACTCAGGATGATCTGGGGAGCCCGAGTGTTGCTTTGTCCATTTATAGCTCACTGCAGAGGCTCTCATCATCCGAGTGCAGCAGTTAGCCTCGTGTAGCTTAGGCATGCTTTGTTTGACACTCAAAAATCACAACAACAACAAAAAAGCTCTTACTCCCTTTGCAGAGGAGTGCTGAAATGTCTTTGTGAGCCTGAAGGTGCACTTAACAAACTGCCTCTTCTTGCCAGTAGAGCATTCTTTCTTTTTTCATTCTTTTTTTCATTCTTTTTTCATTCTTCTTTTTTCTTCTCACTTTTTATTCTTCTCTCTTTCTTCTCTCTACTCTTTCTTCCTTTTCCTTCTCCCTCCCTTTCCTTCTCCCTCTCCTCCCTCTGTCTTCTTTTTTTTTATTTTTCCTTTTCCTTCTTTTTTCTCCCCCTTTTGGCACATGCTTCTTTTTTCCCCACACTGGCTTTGTTGGGTTGCCTGTGCCAGTGGAAGAAGACTGTGAACGAGGTGGTGTCCGGTGCGGCCCCTCTCCTTCTGAAAGGCTGGAGAGCCCTTCCCTCGGTTGGTAGGGAGCTCCCAGAGCGCTGCAGTGAGGCAGGCAGAGGACCAGTCTCTGTGGTGAGGCAGGGCAGCTATCCCAGCATGAGGAGTCACCCCCTGAGCCTCCTTCAGCATCCAGGCCTGTGCTGCTGGGCTGTCCCCGCACGGCTCTGCCTGCAGCCGGGCAGGGAAGGGGCTGAGGCACTCTGGCAGTGAGCAGCAGTGCACTGCAGTGCAGAGGCACTGGGCACCAGTCCCATAGGCTGCTAGCACTGCCAAAATTCCCCATCTGGTCCTACCATACTTAGCTCTAGAGCGCTAGGGAACAGGCAAAGGAGCAAGAGGCAGAGGGAAAATGAAAGGCTCTGCACCCCCTTCCTTCACAGCACTGAGAGGTCGCTGCCAGGCTGCCAAGAGCTCCAGTCCTCCGTGGCAGCTCCAGCAGAGGCAGTGAACTGGATTCACTGGTCTTCACGGGGAAGTTAGCCTGCTGCAGTAAGCCAGGCTGTGAGTTCACAGCATCCTAGCAAACCCATGCAGACTGCCTGCAGGGAATCTCTTAAGCCTTATCTCCACTGGGGACTTCAGCATAGCTAATCTGAATTAATGAAAGGTGTGCATTTAAAGTAGATTTGTTAAACTGCTTTAAAGCCCAGCATGGACATTCTGTTGCAGTATAAAAGCAACCTTAATCTGATTTGGAGTCATTCTTTTTGGAAGGAAAGTAAGCTGAATTGAATTAAGGCTGCTTTAATTCTGAACACAATGGGGCTTAATGCAGTTTACCTCATCTGCCTCACAAGTTCATTCAGATAGATAAGCCTTTAATCATTAAATGTAATGGACCTGACCCTGCTTTGCAGGGGGTGGCTGGGCAGAGGGTGGCCACGTGCAGCAAAACTCCGAGTACATGAGTGCTGGAAATTCCCAGCCTGGCTTACTGAGGGGTGACATGTTCCTCCCTCCCACCAGTCTGAGCGAGTTTCCTCCCGTGCCCCTGGTTTACACCCGGGCAGGTGTGAGCAGAGTCAACCCCATCACCTTCTGGGAAGCTGACAGTGGGCCAAGGACCTTGATTTCCACTTACAGAGTCTCTAAGTGTGCCCGTGCTTAACGCCGAGTGTGCAGGTGCACGAGGGCTGGAGGGCAGCACTGAAGCACCAGAGACAGGGCAGAATTCAGCAAAGGTTCTCTTGTTTTCAGCCCAGCTGAGAGCCTCCAGAGATCAGGCTCTTGGCAAAGCAGCTGGGATCAGTCTGGGGAGGCTGCTTTGGGCCACACCAACAACTGGAGCAGTGGCACTTTTGTTGACAGCTTTTTTACAGAGACACTGTTGTTTTCGTTAGGTGGAAGCACTGAGGGTTTGTTTCTGTCAGGAGAAAGCTGAAGCCCAAGTGTAGCAGCAAAACCTGCTTTCTGCTCAGTGTCAAGAGTGAGGATGTTTCACTCCCCCATAGCTCACACTTGGCACTGCAGTAGCTTGTGTGCAATTAACTGAAATAAAGCAGGCACTAGGGCAGGAGAGCTGAGATGTGTTGGGAAATGGTGCATTTTAGAGTAAGATCTTCTGCACAGGTCTGTAATGTATGGAGGGGACTCCTTTAGAGGGTGGCCACTCCGGATTAATTAATTTCCCCTAATGAGGTGAAGAGGGAAGTGCTGGCAAGCTGTCCTTGAGATGGCACAGCCTGGCCAGCTGGCTCCAGACCTGCTCTTGCCAGTCTGAAACAGCCTCCTTCTCCGAGATGCTTTAACCAGGGACCTACATTTCAGTTGTGGTTGGACTTACTTCAGGCTACTTTTCTGTTTTCTATTGTTCTGGCTTTACTTAATTCAGGTGTAGATATTTTTTCCTTTTCCTGAAATGCTTATCAAGTATTCTTAAAGGTGTCAGTATTTGTATCTGCAAAATGAAGCTGCAGGCTGTTCTGCTGTTTCACTCAGTGCAGGTGAACTTGCCACTGGTGAGGTCAACAATCTATGCTGTCAAGGCATAGCACGCTTTGATATTTTCAAAGGAAATAAATGAAACTGAGGTCTTAACTGAAATTTGTCTCAAAGTACCTGTTAATATCTGTGTAATTCTGTATATTTCACCTGTTCACAGGCTCTAGCGAATGTCACTATGAGTTATATATATATAAAAAATCATCATCTTCCATTTCTAGTTTCTATAATAAAATGAAGACATTTCATTCAGTTCCTTTAGGTGCATCAGTCTTTGATCCATGTTATTGTTTCAGTGACATTTCTATAATGTAATTGGGATCAAATGTATATTTTACTTTTGTACAAAAGTAAAAATGATATTTTTATGACTAAATTCAGCAAACCCTTACCTATAACCTGCTAAGATGAAATATCTTTTTTTCCTTTCCATGTAAGCCATTGTTTTTGCAGTATGTCGGTTTGAAATGAATAAATAACAGCTGTCAATAGAACTGTATATGGCCTCTCAGACATACCTCTGATTTGAAGGATGTGAAATATATAAACTAAATAGTCTCCGTATGGAAGTGCACCATCAGGGCAACAAACCATTTAAGCTGCCCCAGCTGTACTTATTTCCACCATCGACAACTCGCTTACACTTTGGGTCACAAATGTGCTTCATGGCCACACCACAGCTCATTTTCCTCCCCCTAGTGAGATCATTTCACTTAACCATTTTTAGGACTTCTGATGTTATGAGTTCTTGAACTATTTGAAATGCATAGTTTTCATCTATGCAATTTTACCTGCTTCTGTACTTGTTCATCTGTTCATACTTGGCATCAATTAAAGATAATTTTTAAGGATCTTACCCAGGATTATTCTGTCTGGTTATTTTCTGGAGTCTGGTTTCTCTGCTGTCACTCCTGGCCTGTTCTCTCTGCAATGGATGGTTGGTTCATTGAAGGTTTTCTTATTGAATGGTATAAGAAACGGCAAGTTGGAGAGTGGGAAATGTGGCTGTGGGCTTTGAGAGCCTTGTAGATGTCAACTCAAGCTTCATGGTGCAATTAATGCAAGGGTTTGGCTTCCGTAGGCTTTGGATCTGGACCTGAGTGTGTAACGTGCTGGGGCCCAGCTCTCCTGCTGAGACAGCAGGCAGTGCCACTAAAGGCAGTGGCATAGTGCTGATGTGGGCTCCAGGCTCGTGGGCTGCACTGGGCATGCTTACAGCTGCACTCCTGGGTCTGGGCTGCTGCCTCTGGCTTCTCATGCACGCCTGGTGTCAAACAGCGTGGGACTGGCCACGGGGTGTGGGGTGAATGGCAGCGAGCCCAGCTCTTCTGGTCTTGTGTCCTCTGGAAAATGGTCCGGTTTTCACAGGGTGTTTCGTGCAGACTGCTTTGACACAGTCATGCCTCTCATATATTGAGTTATATATAAGAAGGCTATGACATAAATGCTAATTATTGTATGGCAAAGGTGTTCTGTGTTAGGAGCCCATCTGTAAAGGCTGCAGTTGTTTCTGCAGCCAGGTGCATGGGTATCAGAGGGATGTGCAGACAGCAGGGTGCTGCTGACATACAGCGGGATGAAGTGAACTAGACCAGGCAGAACATTTGGTGTGGTCTGTTGGGTGCTTTCATCTGCGTGTCTGTTTTTGCTTTCCTGGTGTAAAAAGCTTCACTCATCAATCGCTTCGAGTTTGTTTACTGTTACTGGATTTCATTTAGGACTCATGGAATGGACAAGAATTGTTTTGTTGAGCTGACAGTAAGGTTTTGCAGTTACCAGTCTTAGATGAGTCTAGTCCGGGTCATTTGTCTTCAGGGGCTCTGTGGTGGTGTTCTTAATTCAATTTGTGTCCGTGCCTCACTCAAGGGTGTGATCCCTGTCCTTGAGGTTTGTTGGCATTAAAGTCTCATTGCTTCTTGGTGTTTTTTCTGTTCTGTGTGAGAAAAAGCCCGAATGCTTGTTTATCATCCCTGGAGTAGCAATCTTCTCCCTCTTGTCGTTAGCAAAGCTCCCGTTGCCTTGTCTGGATCAGGTTGTAACGTTGCTGTTTGACCAGTTCCTAGCTCAAAAGCTGCTTTCCCTTAGCACTGGGACTGCTAATTCTCCTATTACAATCAGAGATGGTTTTTTTCTGAAGGAAGACCTAGACTGTTTCCATCTGTGCTGCCTCCTCTGTGTGGAAAATGTTCCTCCAGGGTTCTCACACTTGATGATTCCTCCCCTTTCCCACAGCCTGTGCACTCACTGTGCCTCTCGTATCTCTTGGTACTTACTGTGAGGTATACATACTTACACCTCAGTGAACAACAATCCTAACACCCCACAGCATAAAATGGCTAAAAGCAAGAAGAAACTTTCCTCACAGGTGTGCTGTCACCCACTGTTCAGGTTTTATCCTTCCTCTAAAGTCTGGAGCAGCTGCCCTGAGGGACAGCAGTCCAAGCTAAGGGGGCTGGCTGCAGAGAAAATCAGATTGTCCCATTTCAGTGCAATCCCTGGGAGCTCTGCACAGATGCCCAGGGGACTGTTGTGCTCTAGACGTAAAGCAGAGCCCACAGATGTAAATAGGGTTGTGTCTTCTCACTGCAGAGGACTGTAGGATGGCCACGGTTTCATGTTCCCTTTCAGCCTGGTAGAAAGGAAGATGAGAAACGTTCTGTACTCAAGGCTTTTAACAGGCACTCTTAGAGCTGCACTGTAGCCCGTGCTTGGGCTTGCTATAAAAATGCTCACTTTATAGAGTGTTGAGATTAAACGTTCAAAAATCAAAGAAGCTTTAATTAGCACAACAATGCTTCAATCCACTCAGCTTCTCTTAACAGCTTCCTAAAATACCTCGTATTTTATTCGTACGAGAAGACAATTATGACTCTTGAATAGAAAGCTTTTACAGCTAGCAGATGAAGATGTAATTGTAGGTGGTATATTTGGTGACCTCCTCTCACTAGGTGGGAACACTAGTGCTCTTGAGCACAGGAGCCTGCAGTTGTCAGTGTGATAGAGGCAGATGCAGAAGAAAGGCTGGATGATTCTTTAAAGGAGGAGAGGCCAAGGACAGACGTGTTCCATGGGTCACCATTGCCACCCTGCCTGGTTACGAGCAAGTAAATCACAAGAGGGTGAAAGCCTGGGGGCCTGACTATCCGAATGTGCCTGCTCTGGGCATAGGTGGGGGTCTTCCTTTGTCATTTCTGCCCCTGCAAGAAACAACCCGTGTTTTTCATCCTGATACAGGCTCACCAGGGGAAGAGGCAGTTCATCCCACTTGCTCTCTGCTGGTGCACACAGCCACACTCCTGGAGTCCTGCTCCAGTTTGCAGTAGCTCTGCTGTCTTTGGTAGAGTTGTTTCTGTTGGACAAGGAAAGCCCAGGGCCTGAGTCAGGCACGTAGCTCAGTACAAGGCTAAATGATTAATAAGAATAATTCAGTGGTGAGCAAAACAAGCCATTCAAAATCCTAGCTCTCCAGACAAGCCATGGAAGGATTCTCCAGCTATTTTCACATGAATGCTGAGAGTGTAATCCAGTCTTGAGCTATTTTCTCTGCTTGGAAAAAAAATCAACGTCAATTTATTGAACACTTGGCCATTCTGAACACAAATCACATACAATTCTGCACTAAATCCTGAATGATCTTCTAGACTCACAACATTTGGTTGCAGTGGTAGGTGTTCAGTTGTAGCTTTGCTTTCTTCTGGTGACTTTGAGCCTTCTGTTTTCAGTGTGCATTATTCACCTGCAGCTCCCCCAGAATAATTCCAGCTTACAATAGAGGCAGCTTTCCTTGGGGTCATTTCTAGTTGGTTGTTACCAATGTGGTTTGCTGACCTTTGGCTGTTGCCATGGCTTTTGGTGCAAAGAAGTCACTTGCAAATGTTCTTGACATAGAGACAAGTTTGTTTTCCTGCTGCCCTGGTATCTGCAGCATCATTTAGTGTCATTAATTCAGTTGCAAACTGTTTTTTTTCAGGAATTTGAAAAGATAAAAGGGAAAATGAATGTTTCCCTAAATGTACTTGAATGGTTTCCTCCCCGAGGGGGAATTTTTGAAACTGTCTTTTTTTATTTTTTCAATGTTCTTTCTTACATTGAGCTCTCTTGGCATTGCTTCTTTGTGAAAGAATAAAAAACTGAAAAAGGATCTCTCTTACTTAAGGCACATGCCTTTCTTCTGATGATTTAGATGATTAAAATGTCTGGTGTTCCAAGAGAAGAGCATTTACTGCTAATGTAAATGTTAATATCGACTCTTGTGATATTCCAGATTCAAATCCTGAAGAGGATAAGGTGTGAATATTGCTCTGGGTGTGCACAGTGACCGGGCAGTGCTCAGAGGGCAGGGTCTCTGCAGGAAGGGCAAGACCCCAGAGCCACCCTTGGCCATTGCTGCAGTGAGGTGCTGCTTCAGCTAAAGGATGAATTAACTTTAAGGCTTCAAATGCCAAGTGATGAATCTTTTTACCTGTGAGAGTTCAGTGAACTGTGCTAGGTGTGTCTTCCAGAGGACTTCATGCCACGGTGGCTTGTCTTTTGGCTCTGCCATTTTGCCCCTTTTTCCTTCATGCTTTTGGCTTGAGCCGTAAATGTGGCATGAACCAGAACCCTGCTGTTGGTGTGCTGTGGCTTGTCTGCTGGAAATGCTGTTGAATGCCCTCACTGGAGTGAACCTTGTTTTGCTGAGTGCTTCCAGTGAGTCTGCAGGTCTGGTGTGGAGGCTTCGAGCCACCAGTTCAGTCCTTCTGGGGTAATATTGATCTCCAAGATCAATAAGGGGAGAACTGTTGGCACTCTGGACAAGAGATGCACTAAGATCTCGGGGCTGTTAAAGACTGTGATGCCTTCCTGGTGTCTGGGCAGCACTGGAGCTCTGCTCTGGTCTCCTTTGGCTTTGCATCTGTTTGCCTGTTAAATATTTGATGTGCTGTTCCTGTCGTTTGGTGGCATCCCAGTGTGCTGCTGAAGAGCTGATGTGGTTTGTCTCAGAGCTTGTGTGCTGCTTTATTAAACTGGGAAAGGGGCTGGGGGCTGTTGAGGATGACACGTGGTACCTTAATACAGGGTACCAAGCTGAACATCAGAGGCTACTGCACAGCAGTCTGGAGCTATGGTAGTCAATATCTTCAATTATTAATTAAAGGCAGTAAATGAAAGCTGGTCATCACTGTGCAGCATGCAGCCACTATTGCTGATGTATATTCAAAGCATGAATTCTGCCTCACAGGGCTGGGATGTGTTTCTCCTGGTCCTCAAATGCCTGTGATCTCACCCGTCCAGGGCACTTCAGAAAGGCTGCTGAACTCCACCAGCATGAAGAGCAACTCAGTCCTGCTTCAGAACAGCCCATTTCAGAGTGTCGTGGCTGGGGGGTTGTGACAAGCCAGAGTTTCCTCCTCTGAGTGTGCCACAGGAGGCAATGGAGCCCATGTCTCTATCAGGAAGGCAGGCTGAGGACCTCTGGGTGCTCAGCTGGTCTGAATTGAGTCCCATCAAGCCAGTGGCCCCGTGAGATTAGCAGTGTGAGGAAAAGCAGCAGGCACCAGCCATGAAACTGTCCTGTAAAAGCAGCTTAGGCCGCAGAGAGCAACTGAGGGCATTTGTCTGCAGGCACCGTGCATCTCTGAGCTGATGCATCCAAGTGCCCTAAATTCCTGTCGAGTTCAGCACCTCTTCAGATGCTACTGAGCAGGAGTTGTATTAGCAATGACATGTGGAAAGGCAGTGGAGGCTGATGTTTGAATGAGTTCTGTGGTTAATTCAGACTAAAGTGGCGTGCTTGCTACCCGCTCAGAACAGGGGCTGGTGGTGTGAAGCACCAAGTAATGCAGCCCTGCATTCCAGGGTGTCACTACACTAAAAAAATAGGAGTTAAAGCAAGGATTTTTCAATTATTATTATTATTTTAATAATATTTTTGTTTCGTAATCTTGGTGATTAGTGTTAAAATAAACCCTCTCTCATGATGTGTACTCAGTAACAGCTGGAGTGAGGCAGGTGTTTTATGGATAAATGGGAAAAAAAAGCTCTGTGCCTCATTTTGTTTGCAACCTGTGTGCATAGCCTCTCTCTGGAGGCTGGGATTGTGACTGACAGGGAAGCAGAGATTAGAAAAGGTCTTGCTGCTTCTCATTTGGTCTGAACTTTTCCGTGTATACTTTGTACGGGATGTAGAGAAGCTGTGGTTTCTTCTTTGCTGTATTCTCTCCTCCCAGGTCTCTGTGAAGTAAAGCTCAGTAGAAGCAGTGATGCTAGTCCTTTTATGGATCTGCTGGGGAAATGGATTCAGTAAATGCCTCCCTGCTCATAAATATTGTACAGAGACACCATAACCTATTGATAATGTGACTGAGTTACAGGCTACCTAGTAATTGTTTTAGCTTTCTCTGTCTTCAGGGTGAATAGCAACATGAAAAACCATGTCTACAAATTCACCATCTAACACTCTATGACCACAGTGATCATTTGCTCAGGCACTATACATTGATTTAGATGTTGATAGATTGATTAGATAGATTTATTTATTTATTAGATGGATACATAGATTGATTTATTAAATAGATAGATGGATGGATAGATGGATGGATAGATAGATAGATAGATAGATAGATAGATAGATAGATAGATAGATAGAGGAAACATTGATTTGAAGTAGAAGCTTTCTCTCTTCCCCAGAAATTTTCAGTAGAATACCCAAGAGTTTTCTTGTTGCCAGAAGAAGCCATTTGGCTGTCAAAAAAGAAAACAAAGGAAAAAAAATCCCAAACATAGTGGTGACTTCTAGTCTTGTTGATAATTAGGCTCAAAAGCCGCAGTAATCTTCCTGGCCATTCACATAGCTTCAGAAGGGGATTCATCACTGGAAAGTGTGACATCCTAAATTGTCTGTATCTTGTTATGGTGACTTTTTGCTGTAGTGTGTGACCATTAATTCCTGCTCTGGTTGTTTCAAGTGCATGGCAGATGTCCATCACTTCTCTTGGCTTTTTTACATGGACTTTATGTACCTTTCCATATGAGAGACACTGGGTAGATCTCTGGAAGCAAAAGGGGGAATAAAATTAGGGCAGACTGATGGGGAAAAAATATTTTATTTTTAATAAATAGAGCTCTTCAAGTCTTTTCATCACAGTGCAATGGAAGTGTTGCAGGCTGCTGCTAAGCTTTGCATGCAGCTGATCCCAGAGAGTAACGTGGCAGTTTGAGGTAGAGTGTCTGTGCAGCATGTCTACACAGTGCCAGCTGGGGAGTGCATACCACCATGCTATTTACAGCACTATGTAGACATGGACCTTATGTCTGCAGAGAGGCTGTGTCTTAAATTAGTTCATTGACTTATGGGCACTTCGTTTCTGATGTGTCTGTAAAGCTATTTCTGGAGCATCCTGGTTAAGTGGGAATCTCAGCCCACTCATGCATTTCCCCTGCACAGGGCTCTGGCAGCCCGGCCAGATCAGGTGACAGGCTTTATCCAGAGCCTGTGAGAACACTGTTAATCCCAGGCCTTTTGACACTCTCCCAATGGTCCTAGCCCTTTCCCACTTCAACTATTAGCCTCTGCTTACAGTTCCTTTGTGTCTGGCCTTGTCACTCGATAGCCAGTCCCTGAGGCAATCCCAGGGGCTGTGCTGTTGCACTCCCAGTCTGCTGGAGTGTGCTGCCTGCTGACAGCAGAGAGCTGGGATTTGCCCCTGGCTGCAGTGGGAGCCATTCCTAAATTCCCCTGTTCTAAACATCCCTGTTCTACCAACACTGCTTTCAACACCAACCCAACAGCCTCATCCCAGCTACCATGAAGAAAGTTATCTCTGTCCCATCCAAAACTCAGAACACCTCTAGAGGTCCCTTCCAGCCAAAGCTTCCGTGGTGAGATGCTACATGAGTAAAAAGAGACAGAGAAGAGCAAGGCAACACGGATTCTTCAGAGCATTTGCAAATGTCCTTGGGAGTATCTGATAGACGTGCTGTAGTGATTTGTTTAGAACATTACCATGGGAACAGAAAGTCATTTATCTCATTTATGTGCTCAGTCCCCATAGGCCCCTGCTGCAATCATTCTGTCCCAAGTCCTAATTGGATGTTTACTCCACGTTGTGTGAATTATTGTTGCATTACATCCAAAGAGCTCACTGTGAAGTTCTTCCTGATGTGTGATAAACCTCACTCCAGTCTCAGGCAATGGTCGTGCAGACATGAATTCTGGCTTCACACCTACAGAATAAGAAATGCCTACTGACCAGATGCTGTAGAAGTTACTGGGGTGTTACTGGTTGGAACTAGATTTTCTTGGGGTGTTTTGCTTTCCAAAGCAGAGGAAAGAAAAATTTTACATAAAGCTCAATTCATGGGGAAGGAAGGTGCCTGGGTGACTTTAAAAATACAGATGGCAGTAAGAGCTGAGCTCCTTGACCTGAATCTGTGTCTTACACGTGCAGCAGTACAGCTGCTGAAACAGATCCTATACCTGCATTTTCCAGGGGGAAAGGTACCTGTGCAGCCTGTTGCCATTGTTTGTGTCAGTGTCCTGTAATTGCCCTGAAGAATGCCTTTTGAAATGTTTTCTTGATAGCATTGTCCACAGCTTTTTGGTTTTGCCTGCTGCCAAGTTTGAGCTTTCGTAAGGAACTTGCCCTGAGATGAAATCCTCGGGTGGGTTCCAGCAGGGTGCAGTTGGACAGAGGGGATTTTAGCACTTTCTTACTCTCTCTTTGCTTCCTATTTCCAGCTGTCTTCTGTGCTGGGGGGGATGAGGGCGCTAATAGGGCTTAATTACCCTGATCATCCTCAGCAGAGGCTTCCCCAGCACACCTGACCCCATTGCCCCCGGAGCTCCATTTAAGCTCTCTCTGGGAGGGGGTCTGAGGCTGACTGACTCTGGGGACAGGTATGTTCATACCCACTCTTGTCTCTTCCTGGCTCACTCACTGGTTTTCCCAGAGGGGTTTTGGATGTCTGCTGTAGGTGGCTTTGTCTCTGTCTCTCTCCCCCAGCTGGATCTGAAGACCTTACACTGGGCAGCTTGTTTCCTATTCCCAGTTGCCTTTCTGGTGCCACCTGTAGTCCAGACACAAGCAGCATATGCTGTGGTCTTGTATCTAGTCCTGTTCCTGACTGCTTTCCATGGATTGGCTTTAGACATGACTTTTTGCCTTGTGTTTTCTGAGATTGCCCACGGGACAGGTCCCTGCCACCATGGTGGCCCTGCCTGGGTGCTGGCCATGCTGCCTGGTTGGGATGGCACTGCCTCGGTTGCCGTAGCTCTTGGGTCTTGTTCTCTATTTGTGCAGTCCTAGCCTTTGGTGCTTGAGACCAAGGGTCTGTTTTGAGCATAGAAGTACCCCTAGAAATGGGGTATGGAAGTCATCCTGGTAGCTGACTTATCAAAATGCAGTATGAAGAAAGATATAATAAGAGACACAGCTGTTTATTTTAGAGGCACAGTGTGCTTCACTCTGTTTCATTCAGCATGGTCGTGCTTTACAGTTTCAGCAACAGGCAGGCAAGGGAGGGTTTTCAGGTTGGTGGTTCACAGCATCTTTTTTTTTTAGCTACCCTCCTGTTGCTGGAGGTATTTAACTCTGGGGGGTGTAAATTTTCCTGAAGTCACTCAAGACTTCATTGTTTTCAGTAGAACTCACATGTGGAGCCAGAAGAGGCTAGTCAGTTTTGTTTGGAGTAAGCAGGACTGCAAGACAACCGTGAGCTCCTTGGGCTGCCCTTTAATTCACAAAGCCAGGCATGTTATTAAACTCAAGTACCTGCCCAGGAGCTTCCTCAGTGAAACCTGGAAGGAAGAGGTTGTGGTGCTGGGGGCTCAGCAGACACAGCCCTGCATCTGTGCATTGCACTAGTACCAGCAAATAGTGTATTCCCTGTATTGTCAATGGGTGTTTAAGACAAAATAATGAACATTTTGGTTTCTTCTGGTTGCCTTCCTTGACACGAGTTGGAGTGGATGGTCAAAGTTCAGTGTGGGTATCTATATTTTCCTGTTCTCCTCTCCTCTGTGCCTCTCCATCCTCCCATGATACTATTTCTCAGTGCTCTGTCCCACTTTCATGCTGAAATTGGTTTTTTCACCTGATAGCCTCAAGCAGCTGCCACCTCTCACCAGCTGGGCAGCTGTGGTACATCAAACAGCAGCTACTTGCAGTACACAAGGTGCTCTGAGTTACTTCAAGGTGAAAAGCTCCCCAGAAAACACTAGTTTTTGTGGCTCCTGGGTGTTCTCCAGCCTGTAAAGGGGTTCTTTGCCTTGATTCCACTGTCTGCTAGTGTGTAGGAGCCTTGAAGCTTTGGAGGAGGAGAACAGAACAGTTTTTCTCCCCGTGTTGGTCCCTGGAGCCTGGGAAAAGAGGCCAGCTTTGTTCTGTGGAGCAAGATGAGGAACATTTTCTCCTGGCCTACAGGTCTAGTGAATATTCCAGTGCCCTCCTAAGGTGAGCTGGTGTTGTTGGCGTGGTGCTGCTCCTGGGCAGGGAGCTTCTGCAGCTTGCTGCCTCTGTAGCCACGGTTGCACACGTGGCTAAGATCAGTCCAGTCACTTGGCAGACTGGGGATTGCTCTGAAGCTGGAAATGATGCTTTTAATCTCCCAATAAAGCTCTCTGGAGATGTTGTCCCCTCCCTCTCCCGTGGAGCTTCAGGGGCCTTTAGAAACTGAGGGGTCGTTAATCTGAAGAAAAGCCAAAACAAAACCATCTTTCCTGTTTTATCTTGCTATATTTAGGCCTTGCTTACAGAAGGAATACTAAACTTGGGCTTTTTGGAGCTTCTGGAGGTGTTGATACCTTATATTTAGCTTGTTCTGCCAGTTATAGAAGCATCTGTCACAGGGGTAGCAGATGGCACAAAGCCCTAATGGGCTGCAGAGGGAAAAGAACTGAGATCTTGGTTTCTGGGGACAGGGTAATGCTTAAGAGTCGAGCAGGCTCAGCAGGCATCCCTGTTTGCTGCTGTGGCATGGCCAGCATGGACCTAGGCCAGCGGTAATCATTCAGTGTTTAAAGGCTGAGGTGGCTCAGGGCTGTCCCCCCAGGTGGGCTGTGCTTTGGTTGGTGGCAGCACAAAGACGCCCCTTGGTCAGGGAGCTTTGCAGCCCACTGGCTCTGTGGGGACTGCCCTGGGGGGGTCTGGGGCAGTGTGCACGGGCTGGCGTGGGGCTGGAGCTCCCCTCGGGGGCTGTTTGGAGTGGGTTTGCCCTGAGCAGCTCCTGCTGCCTCAGCAGAGCTGAGCTGTCACAGCAGTGCTGCTCCTGCTCCACATTAAGCTGCATTAAGTGAGTCATTGTGGTCTCCTTTTTTCAGTAATATCCACTCACTTAGCACAGGCTCCTTGTACCAGAAATTAAGATGAATTACAAATTAAGCTGAATTGGCTGAAAATGGACCATTTCTGGAGATTCTACCTAGTGGCTTTTCTTCCCCAAACAAATGCTTTGCTTGCTTTTGAGCAAAAGAATGAAATCAAATCCCCATGATAAATGAAATGGTGTAGCAGATGTAGCAGGCAGACACCAGCCACGGAAATCAGCCTCTTCTAAAGTGCTGAACCAACCTGCCCAGCTCACACTGGCGTGCAGGGCTGCTGGGAGAAGGGCACTGGTGTGGGCATCTGGTAGAAGGATGCTCGGAAGCACACTCCACTTGCAGGCTGCTCGGGGTGGGCTCATGGAGCTGGGGAAAGGGATTTTTCTGCACCTGCTTCTGTACGTGGTGGGAATGAAACACCCTTAAGCAAGCAACTCTGCAGCCACTGGGAATGAAGCTTCCATGGAAATGCTTTATTTATCATCTGCCTTGTTTCCAGTGCCCAACCAAGGCTTTGTTGGGCAAGGTTGGGTTTGCAGTTGCTGTGAATGCAGCACACAAACCCCTTTTGTTTTCCCCATGCCTCTGCTCAGCCTTTCTGTGCAGTGGGAGCTGCTCTGGTGGGGACTGGGAACCTGCTGAATCCCCCTGAGCCCCTCAGAGGTCACCAAACTCTTGCACAAGTCCTGACTACTGATTTTTGAGGGTCTTTCCTCACATTTTAGGTGCTTAGAGTAGCACTCTCTAGAGGCTGGGTTTGCACTGAGTGGAAGACAGGGCTTGGTGAAGGTTTTCCAGTGAAGCAAGGGTTTTCCACTGAGGTGGAAAGGGCATTGCATTAGGTCCTCCCAAGCACATTTTAATGAGCTTTGGAATAAAAATTATTTTTCTAGCTTGCTTACTGCCAGCCAGATAATGATCCTAGTTAGATAATGCTGAGTGGTCTTGTTCTGATGTAAACAGAAAACAGGGCAGCACTTAACTCTCCTTACTTTGATGCATGAAGCTGTCATCTCTGGGGGTAATCGATAGTGCTGCAGAAATAGCTGTGCCATTGTTTACAGCAGCACCTTACAAATCATCAATATTTTCCTAGCAGCAGCTGATTGTGTGCACCTTTCAAAGATGCATTTCTTCAGCTCCACCTTGTTGGGAGAACAAACAACATAAAAAAAACCCAGTCTTGCTTATGTTTTCTACCTCTTTTTTTTCTCTGAAGACCCTCTTGCATCACTTCACTGCCCTACTCGTGTTTTGGGGTTTCCAGTTTTGTGTGCCCTGTGCATGTTCTCTGTTCATGATTAGGAATGATAATGGGGCAGACTCCAGTGCTAAGCTGTCAGATCTGGGAATGCTCTTTGCTCTCACCCTTGACCTGCAAAGCACCTGGGAAGCTCCAGAGCAGAGGATTTGAAAGGCCTACGATGCAATGATGGAGTGGTATATTGGAATAATTTTGGGGTTTAAGTGTTGTTTTGGCTTTAAAGTCTTGCTGTAAATATCAGCCCTTTTTTCTTTTCACTCGTTTAATGGCTCATGGTGCTAACTTCCAGATACACAAGTGCATTGTACGTGGAGTCTTCTAAGGGCAGGTGCAGTAACTGACAGATACTGAAGTGCTCAGTTAAGTGGGGACACAGAAGGAGCCAAGATGGAATAGGTGGTGGGAAGGAGAGGACAACACAGAGTTTTCTGTTCTTTCATTCTCTTGTCAGCAATGGTGTTAATATTAGCTCTCATACTCGTGTGATTCAGGGAATGCTGTCATGGTAAACATTGGCTTCCAGTCAAGCACAAGTGCAGCAGGAGAGGATGGAAAGAAAAGGTGGAAGCAAGCAGTGTGGGCTCAAGGGGGAATAGCAGAAAGGAGGGTCTAGCAGTGCTGCTCTCTCTGCCACACAGCCCCACGGAAGCAGAGGGAGGCTGAGCTATGTGCTTTAGCAAAAAGGCATCAGGTGAAGGTGGAAGAGAGCACTTTGTATGTGGTAAAAATACTCATTGTACAGGGGGATGGAGTGGAATTCCACTAATGCCTTGCAATTCAGCAAGCACCTATGGGAGCAGAATGTGACCCTATATGTGCACACCCTATATGTGTTTGAAAAGACACACATGGACTATGCACATGTGTTTGAGCAGTATCTGATGGAAGGGCTTGTCACAGCAGCTGAGTGAGCAGTTTGGCTCTCTAACCATCCCATAGTGGTTTTTCTCCTGCCATTTGCAGCATTGTCTGTGTAGCTTGGATCTGGGGTAAACTACAGCAGCTGTATCACCCAGGGACCCTTCCCCAGCCAAGAGAGGAGACTCACAGGCTGAGATTTACACCAGTTTTTGCAGGGTCAGGGTACAAACAACATGGCACTGAAGGTGAGGTCTGTGGATGGAGAACCTAGCCCAGCAGATATTGATCCTGAGTGATGTCTTTGGATGCTGCTGCACAGTAAATACACAAATATCAGCTGCTTTTATATCCCCTTCCCAGCAAGGGGATGCATGCAGAGTGTTCCTCCTTTTTGTCTTTGCAAGAGATGGAAAGCATGGAAATGAAGCATGATTTCTGGAGCTTTGCAGGGGTGGGAAAAGCAATAACTTGGAGGACAAGCCACAGTCGCTGTCACTCCAGGAGCTGACTTATTAATTGTGAAATTCTGTTCCTTATTTTCCCTTAATAAAGACTCCAGAAGGCTTTTCTGCTTAGTGAACAACCTGTTCTACACACCAGGGAGTAAGGAAGATTAATTCATTTGTATCTGAAATTTGGAGGAGGAAGGAGTGGAACATTTGGTCTGTAGTGAGGGGGCACAAGCTGCTGCTTCAAAAGATGATCCTCTGCAAACTCCAATTAAGCACTAGACTGGGTTTGCTGATTCCACAGCTGGAAGTGCCTGTGTGCAGTTTTGATTTGGAATCTGAGGTTCGTGCCTAGATGTTAGTTTTAAAAACAGCACTTAGGAAACTGGAAACACTGGATGAGATGCAGGCTTGGGGTTGGTTTTTTTCTTGTTATCTAGGTTGGGTATGTTGGTGACAAGAGCTCTACTGTTTAGAATTTTATTTTTCATGGGTAAACTGTAGAAAATGTATTAGTAAGTCATACCATTTCTACATGTGAGGACTCAAAACTTGCCTTTACTGCTCTTTCTGTCAACGTGTTCCCCTCCCCTGGGACAGCCTGTGGGACCATGTGGGAAAGGGGTGTCCGTGGAGCAAACCCAGCCCCAGCAGCTCAGACAGGGCTGAGGCTTTCTGTGGCCTGCAGCAGCGTGCCTTTAGCAGCAGAGGTTTTATGTAAGCCTCAGCTGTGTTTGCTAGTGTACCAAATTAGCCATAATTTACTTAGGGAAAACATAACGAGTTCTGAAGTGGGATTGTGTCTAATTGCTCTGGCCTCCTTCCATCTGGGGTTTCACCAGCCCTTCCCTCTGATCCCTGTTTGCTCAAAGCTTCCCTCTGAAATGAGCAGGAGGTCTGGGAACTTGTGAGCACTTGGTGCAATAGTGTGTGCTGAACTAAAGCCTGGTGCTGGTGGCACTGCACTCTGACCATGGAAATTACAGGAGTCCCATCAACTGGCAGCAGCTGGTCTGGAAACTGAGCTCAGCACAGCTTTGGATGGGGTCTTCTGCCCCAACTAGCATCAATCCCTGATGTATTTGCAAAAAAATAACAAAATAAATCAGAAATTATGTTTAGAAATGAGAGCACTGGCTTCTTCAGACTGTAATGTGCTGAGCTCCCTTTCAGTCCTCACACAGACTCCAGAAGCTGGCTGAGGGAGCACTGGGAGTGCTGGTGTGACTGGGAGATGGTGTGAAATACAAGCAGAGTGTTTGAGGGCTGTTGATGTGTTGCAGAGGTGTGTGAGTGGTGCTGGGGAAGGAATTCTTTCTGAGATCCCAGGAAGAATGCTGTAGTACCATAGAATGCTGCTAAAATTGGGCTGGAAGGCAGAGTTGGGTGAAGAAATGAAGTTTTGCCATTAACAGTGGAGATGAGCATGTCATTTTTAAGGTCTAGTGGGACAGGAAACCATATTTTAAAATGAACACAGTTCTAAAATAAAAAAGAAATCAAATGAATGCTATAGATTCCTAGCAGAATGGAAGCATTAAAAAACATGAGTTACATTGGGAAGAAGAAAGGTAGGATGAGGATGTGCAACAAACATAGGACTGCTTGGCAAATGTCTGCATCATCTATCTTTTTGTTTTAAACTCTGTCATTTCTGTAGTCTGTCTCCTGGATACCAGCATTAGGGAAAAAAAAGTGAGTTATGGTATAAATTCTGGGGGTGGGTGGGTAATACTGTATTGAAAAGCCCCACAGGGAAATATTGTCTTTATTGTTTGTGTCACTATATTACCAAAAGGCCTTTGGGAATCAAAACATTATTTGTTAGGCACTATATGGAAAAAAAAAGTGTCTCCACTTTAAGCAATAACCATGGAAAAAAAACAAGTGCAGTGGCAGAAAAGATAAGAACTGGAAGCAATGCTAAGGAAACCCATTATGCATATCAATATTGCATAGAAATCTTGGTAGAAGGCAGAATTGGATTTTGGAGTATTTGCATCTGAAATATAAAATGCAGAGTTGACTCTCTGGTGATAGTTCTAAGGAATTTAGCTTTCTGATCTCTCCTTTTTCTTAATGCAAGAAATATTTAGTACTAGAGTCATGCTGAGGCTCCTTAGACCAATGCATGTCAGGGTATGCTGGTGGCATCATGGCATTATTTCACGGGAAGAAACTGGCAGTGGAATTGTGGAATATGCTGGATAATCTCAGGATTCAAGGGGTGCTGGATTTCACAGGGATGGAGGAGGAGAGAATCGTGGAGGGAATGCCCCTCAATTCACTTGCAGGTCAGAGTAACTCTGGAAGTTGTGGTGGACTGACTCGTGCTGTGCTTGCAAGGAGAGTTGGGTGTGCAGTTGGTTTTCCCCCAGCAAGCAGCTCCAGGAGCATGGTTTTCCCCCAGCAAGCAGGTTTGCACAGCCTGCCTCAAGTGGAATTTGATCACTGTTTATTGCATTGACATATTGGGAGAGGTTTTGTTTTCTAATCTGGTTTCTGATTGATGCTGACATTGGTACATGGCTGCCTGTGAAGGTTTCTTGTTATCTCCACAGGATCTTGGTGCATAGAATTGTGGCAACAAACATTTAGAACAAGGGAGGGGGAAAAAAATAATAAAAAATAATATATATATAATTAGAAAAAAGCTAGGGGTAGAGTTAGATGGCAAAAACCATACAGGACATGTAGGTGCAATACAAGCAATGAGTCAGCCTGCCTGCTCCCTGTAAGGGGTATTTAGTATCTTCAGTACAGCACAGTGAACAAGACTGGGCATGGGAGCTGGGTGCAGGAGCCTGGTCAGTTCCCAGCTTCTGCACCTATTTATCTGACCAGAATACCCAATACCAAAAGAGAATAACAAAGTCTGTTTAAACCCTTGCTGGGCACTGCTTTTGTATCTCCTCCCCATGTGAAATCAAGACTTTCCTGCATGTTATGCCTTGGATGTGTCTGTGTGTGTATTTTTCCCTTTTCTGAACTAAAAGGTATTCAGCTTGGCTTCAATCTCTCAATGTAAAGCTGAAGGTGTCCTTAGCAGCAGAACCCTGCTGGGTAGGAAGAGGACTGTGCTGCTTGCAGGCTAGAATATGACTCTAAAAGGGATAAATTTGAGAGGGATCAGATGGGCATCTGGAGACAAATAGGTTTCATTAAGGGTGAATTTTACCACTCCTGTTCATGCTGAGTAGAACTTTCCTGCAAAGATAGCAGTGCGTGAAGTAAAATGTTATGTACTGCTACCTCCGTGAGGCCTGAAGGGCTTCAGAGCTGCATTAGTCACTCGAGAGAGACCCAGGAATAGATGGTTTCCATCTGTGTCTCTGCAGCTAGACCAATTCTGCTCTAATGTGCTCACAGGAGAAATGTGGTGCCTCTCCCAGTGGTGCCATAATGCTGCATGGAAAAGATGATTTGCCTTGTAGCAAGGACTCGGAAAAAGTTTAGAATGTGTTATTGCTGCCTTCTATATTATCATACATTTTTTTCTTAAATGCTGTGTGTATACTTATGCCTCTCTATAAAAAAATATATATTATAAAATACATTGCTGCAGTCCATCAAAGTGATTGGGTGCAGGGCTTGGTCAGACAAAGGTACTGACCAGTCAGGGGTTGCATGTGATTGCCTTCTTCTTATACCCTTTTTCTGTCCATTTTTTTCCTCCCTTTGTTTTGCCCCGATTCCCCTTCCACTGAATGTTTCTGAAGCTTTGCACACCCTTTATCAGTTCAAAAGTCCAGATTGACCCTCTCCTCAGCTGAGCTGGGGATGTCTTGCTAGCTCATGAATTACTGGCTGCAGACTTCCAGTCTTTGTCACCACCTCTGTCTCTTCTGCATCTCTTTTCTGCCTCTGCATGTCCTTGATTTATTAATTCCTTTGAAATCCCCTTTGCATTGAAAGGGTTGCTAATTAGGTAACCTTAATGAAAGGTTGGCTCTCACCTTCTGTATGCCCTCAACAGCAGTGGCTCTTGGACTGGAGGCTTGAAACTGGCTGTGGTACTCCAGGCTGCCTCAAGAGCTGAACAGAGTTTGCTTTTACCATTTCCACTTAATTACCACTGATTAAACATATACTTAATATGGTATTTGCAGTATTACTGTAACACTCTGTGCTACAGAGCAGTACTTCAGCCTGGTGTTTGCTCAGCTATCACAAAACCTGCCACTGAAATAGAATTAACTTCTGAAGCAGTGCTCTGGGGAATGATTCTGGTGCAGTTACCCTGTGAACAGCAGCCAAAGCCTTCCTCATTGCAGCAGGAGCAAACTTAGATGGGAGGGTTACACAGCACCAGAAACTCACCTGCTTTATAAGGTTTAAATCTTTTTGTTTCATGAGAACAGACTACTTTTCCCCTGCCCCACATCCCCTCTGCAGCTGAGGGTGACCCAGCACCTTTCTCATCAGCATCTCCTCGGACTGTTTTGGCTCAGAAGGGGTGAGCACCCTGGGGACTGCAGGCCAGTGTGCCTGTGAAGGATGCTCATCTTCCTCTTCCCCACAGATGAGAAGCCTAAATGCAGCTGCAGGTACCAGTGATGTGAGTTGAGAGGGTAAAATCTGCCCCTCACCAGCTCGTGCCTGGTGAGAGAGGCAGAGCCCTGCTGCCAAGAGGTAACCTAAGAAGGGCTGTAACGAGCCCAAAATGGGTTGGGAGTGTATTGGCTTACACAAGTGCCCAGAATCTGTAACTGATAGGGAACAAAATGGCATTTGTGTCCTCTCCCTGCTGCAGGGCCAGCAAATCTCTCCACTCTCATAGCAATGGGCAGAATAGACCTGCAGGACCTTTCATCACTTCTACCAATAGGTGACCCTTGTTCTGCTGCTCCTGTCAGCAAAGACTGCATTTTCCATCACCTCTTTTCAGAGACTGGACTGCCCTTCTTTCCGTGGCTGAACTAATCACCCCCTTGAATGACAGGCCAGATAAATGGGAGGAAATAAAGGGAGGAGATAAATATCATGTGCATCACCATCCTGCATGGCGAATAAACACACAAAGGAATCTAGGACTTGGGCTGCTGAAAATGTCTTTATCTCACAGGAAGGGAGAGGATTGATGTGAATTCTGTGTGATCTGACATCCTGCTTTCTAAATCATGTTGCCCTCAACAGAATGGGTCAGTCTTCCAGAGATGACAAAACCACAAACCCAATTTTTCTTGGCTTATGCCCTGCCTGCAGCTCCTCTTGCTGGTCTGAAGGGCTGTGATTACCCTGTACCTCTCCTTGCACCATAACTTCTCTGCCTTCTAGGAGCTGAACTAGGGATGCTCATGGTCTGCCTTGATTTCAGTCTCTCAGGTGCTTCACCTTTGTGACAACTGCTGAAAGATTGCTTGGTGCTAGTTGGTTTAGTTGTGTGCCTTTGAGACTCGTAAAGTACCTGGGCCTTAGTCGGGGCCTGCACCCTGAACTGACACTAGGCCTCAAAACCATTTTGCTCTTCTTTGGATGTAATTCAAGTAGAAAATTAAAAAAAAAATACTGTGCCAGGTATCTTCAAAGACAGTTTTTCTTATCCATTTTCTTATAAATGCCAGAATAAAATCCCCCCCCAAGTTTTACTCATTCAGCTCCTGTATTATTTACTGTGCAAACCCCTTTTTCCCTAAGAAACATTAATTGTGAGGCAGCCATCGAAATCCGGATGCGATTTCATTCTCCTTTGGAGAAAAAGAAGTACCTCTTACAAGCAGCTCTTAAAAAGCAGAGTGAAAGACATCAGCCAGGCTTTCCAACAGCAGCAGGCCCATTTAAGAAGTGTGTAATTAGTCTTTTCCTAATAGGCTGGAATGATGGGAGAGCCTGGGCTTGCTCCACACGTCTGTGTGCCAACAGTTGTGAGGAGCACCCTGACAATGCTCACTCATTTTGGGAAACCTCTGCATTTCAGAGGATGTTTACCCTATTGCTAAGGAGTTAAAACCCTGATGAGATCATTCAGAATGCTCTTTCATCCAGAGAGGACTTGAGCTCACTGCTCCCAGTTACAGTTCAGGCAGCTGTTGGCTTCCTCAGAGGGTGCAGCTCTCCAGGGGAAAACAACAGGCTTGTTCTTGCACTAGTCCAGGCATCAGGTTTAGCATCGCCAGGAGTGATTGATGCTGCTGACACACAGCCTGGCTTAATTAGTTAAGCAGAGTTTAAGCAGGAGAGCACAGTTCCACAGAAACCGAAATCCTCGAGGGGACCCGTGCCAGCGGTGAGCGGGAGATGTGAGATATATCTCTATCAGAAATCTCAATCCTGGGTTTCTCTCTTGGCTGTATTGCTGCCTGAGCAAAAGACTTCCAGAGGAGCAACAGGTGGACTGGGAAAAATCTGTTTCAAAGGGAGATGGGTAAAGAATTACTCTGTTTATTAAACTTTCCCCTTTGTCAGTGTGGGAGGTGTGTTTATGTTCTGAATAGTGCTTGGATTGAGGCTCGTATGGTTGGTTTTTTGTTGATTTCATTTGTATTTTTAGTTTGGTTTGGTTTATGTATATATATGGACCTACTTATGGCTCACAGCACATTTGGGTGTAGTCATTGAAAAGAAAATGAGTTTTAATCCAAGGGAGAGAATCAACCCTGCACTGTCTGCATTTCAGAACGCCTCATTTCCTGGGTCTCTTGCTTTGGAAAGGAGGCATTTTCAGTCTCCAAGCCAAATAAATATATTGTACTTATTGCAGACTGAACAACTGATACCATATTAAAATCCTTTGGGAGAACAACTTGATCCGTATTTGCCCACATGTAACAATTAGTGATGGATTGAAATGACTCACCATTGCAAGAAACCTTGGGCCAGATTCACCCTTGGCATAAGGAGGCACATTCCTATTAGCATTAAAATACTGGCAGCCATGTGTAATAGAAGTGAGTTTAGCTTTTATGGGCTTTTTTTTTTTTTTTTTTTTTTGTGTGCTGCTTATGGGTCTGGTTAAGCCACTACACCAGTGGCACCCAGTAAGGAGATGGTCTCTGATAACCAGTAGCTGCACCAACATGACTGCACAACATTGGCTTTCACTGGTGTGGTATTCTAGACCTTGCAGTGTGTTTTCAGTGATATTCTAGACCTTGCAGCCTGTTTTCAGTGGCATGTGCCCTGCTGAGATGGGCTTGGGGAGGAGCACCCTGTGTGCACTGATGCACAGACCTCCCTGTGCTTTCCTCCAGTGTGGGGTGTGACAGCAGCTACAGAGAAAGGGAATTCTGTGGTTTCTGTTTTAAGCCTATTGATAACATTCCATGTCTCATCTTGCTATTGAATTTATTTAGAATGTTCTATATCATGGCTGTGCATGTAAATTATTATGGAATGATAGCATATCTGGGCTTGGGAGAGACCTATAGAGTCTAATCCAACACCTATCAAAGTAGGGTGAGATTCTGAGATCCAGCTCAGATCTAGACTGGGTTGCTCAGGGCTGTGCCCAGTTGAACTTTGAATGCTTCTTGCCCAGCTCTCTGAGCAACCTGATTCAGTGCTGAGCCATTCTCAGGGGAGATATTTTTCCTTATGCCTAAGCCAAATTTGACTTTTTGCCATCTGTGAGTGTTGCTTCTCATCTGCTGTGCACTGCTGAGAAGAGTCTATCTCCCTCTTCTCCCTAATCCACTAATAGGTAGTGACAAGTAGCAGATTCACTTAGTCTTTCTGCAAACCAAGACCCCTCAGCTGGGGGTTATTTCATAACAAACAGCATTAGAGATCATTCTTTTGGATCATTTCAGTCAGACCCTGCCCTCTCCCCATCCAATGCTACAATCTCTGATTCCCAGGAGGCTGCTGCTGGTCTGGGAAGGTCAATTCCTTCTATGCAGCCCCTTTCACATGCCAGTGTCGGGTCAAGGTCCCTGGATGTCCCCCAACACAGTCTCCACTCAGCAATCTGGTCCCTGGGACTTTTTCCCACTTGTATCTGTCCTCTAATCAAGAGCTTCATCTTGTTCTTTCCAAGACACTGCTTCGTTTTGGAAACACTTATTAGCAGTGGCACAAATTCCTTCTTTCTGGAAGTCATGCCCCTGGGTTTTCCATTCTAAATATCATATGTACAGAACAACAACCCGTGGGTGATCTAATTGGAGGGTCTGTCTTATGTCTCTATTAATAGGAGGATTCAAGATCAGGCCACGTCTGTTTAATTCATGTGCTATCTATATTTATGATCGTCCCTTATTGATTTCAGCTAGCAAGGAGCAGAACGGTGCTGGAGTTTATCCTGTTTCAGATGCTCACCAGCCCACACACATGCAACCAGTTCTCTGCTGCCTGTAAGCACTCCCAGTGTAAGCTATTTTTTCTAGCTATGGCAACTGGGGAACCCAAAGCAGGACACAGCAGTCCCAGTGCAGTGAACAGAGGGTAACGGGCAATTTCCTTGACCTGCTTTCTACTCTCCTGCTGTGTAGTTAACCCTCATCCTTGTGAGGAGGCAGTGCTGGTGTGTGCTCAGCTTCTGTCCATCAGGACACCTGCTTTTCAGAGCCTGATCCCTGCTGCTCTGTGGAGGTGTTCAGCTTCAGGTACAGGATTCACATTTGCCTATGTGTAAAGGTATAAAATGACTCTTGGCTATAAACTCTCACAGTAGAATTTACTTCAGAAGAGACCTCTGGAGGTCATCTTGCCCAAGCCTCAGCTCAAGGCTGGGCCAGGGTGGTTGGTGCCTAGTCCAGTGGTGTTTTGTCTCAAAACTCACGAGAGACATCTCAAATCTAATGTCTGTGAAATACAATTTAATCAGGGAACAAGGTCAATTTATAGGACAGCTGGTGCCATGCTGATGAGGAAAACCCACTTAAGAATGAGGCAGTAGCACACTGGAGATAAAGATGATGCACTGGCGTGGTAGTTCTACAAGGATGATAACTCTTCTGATCAACATCTCCCAAGACTAATGAAGGACTGGCTTGGGTTGGCTCCCAGCATCCACAAACAAGGATGTTCCTTCTAATTTCTGGCTTTATTTGTAGTGATGTTTATCAGAATTAGATACAATCAGATCCAGTCTGTGGGATGAAGGATGGAAACAGATTTGAGGCATCATCCACTGTGCTTTGTCACGGAAGGAGGAAGAATGATTCTGTGATAATGAGTGATAAGGAATTGATGTCTTGTATTTTATTATTCATCTGAAGTCTTCAATTATTAGTGCTATGCTAATGAAGTCTTTTTGGATTGTCTGACAGATCTGGTGATATACTCCTTAACAAAGAGATAAAGCTGGGAGGATGTCAATTGGCTAATTATCTGCTAATCAATACCCAGCAGCAACAGGGAGGAGATGGCAGGCAGAGAGCAGGCTCTGCTCAAGGGCTGGGCACTCTCCTGGTTGGGGTTTCAGGGAAGATGCTGCCACAACAATAATTCAGTTGTATGACAAGAGTTAGGAGAAGGCAACAGCAGAGCCTAATGGTGCCATTAATCTAAACTGGGTACTAGGAAATCTTTTCTCCTACACAAATTATTATTATTCAGTAGTTGATCCTGGCCATTCCATTTTTTACTTGAGATGGGCACTAGACAGGAAAGATATGAACTGCTTTGGGTAGAACCTTAAATTCTGAAGTCTCCAAGCATATTGGCCCATGATACATTAAACATTTAAATAATTCCACAGCTACAAAGCTGGCCAGAGTCCTCCTTTACAACCTCAGAGGCAACTAGAACAGGGTTTAAACTGGGTATCTGCAGCAGAGACATGGACATGCAATTCTGAGCAAGCCATCTCAACTCCCACGATCTCCAGAAAGAAAACCCATGAGTTTTCTGGTCAAATGTGTGAGGTTGAGAGGTAAATCTCACTGAGATTCTTATTTGTGGCACAGTTAATGATAAGAACTTGCTTGGTGGGTCTCCTTGTATGGCAGCTCATGTGACACAAGTTATGTTTCACTTGCTGATCCCCATCTGAGACTTTGCTTTCTGAACCTGAGCTTACTCCAAATGTGGCTGAGAGGTGGCTGAGAGATGACCAAGGGCAAGCACCATTTGGCACCTGCTTTCACTTGCTACCAATCCATCTTCTTTGGAAATGAAGGTCCCCAAGTGATTTTCCATCGTGTTTCCATCAGCCATATGGTGTCATGGGCAGGTTATTTACTCTGAACATTAAGTATGAGCCCTAATCTTGGTATAACCACCTAACTATGAGGCTTTTTGGTGCAGAAATTCCCTCCAGCTCCTGCAGCCTGGTCGGCTGGGGCTGGAGGTTTAGCTCAGGGGTAGAAAATGAGCACCTGGGGGGGAGAAAAAGGCAATAAATGAATAGCAACACAGCAGAAGCCAAGAGTTGATGCAGCTTCTTGTGAGTTAAAGCAGGTTAGTGTCCCAGGCTCGTGCTGCTGGGAGGGTTTGACAGGTTTATGCTGAAAGACACCGCTTAGAAGTGTTAACTTCTTTTAGCTTAGCCTTATGGAGCCTTTTTACTGCAGAGGATAAAGCTGGCTGTAGCCTTCATAATTCATTCTTAAAATGTGAGGCTACTGTGTGACTATATTGGATATTAAGGGGAACAGATGGAGCTAGCAACACGGTGATTCACAGGGAATCTGTTCAAGAATTTTTCTCACTAGGAGAATTTTTCCTTACCGAGTCTGCCTTAAATACCAGAGAATGCTCAAGTCACCATATAAATGCCACTTCCACTGTCCTCTGGTTGGTATTTGAAGTTTTGAGCTAAATGTTCAGCTTGTTCAGGTCGGGACTTATCAAAGAGAAGCGGCAAATTCATTCTTAATGAATTTAAATTAGATCTTTCCTCCTAATCTCTCTTGCAGATCTAAGGCTTTGGTGACCATCTGGAATCCTGTGCTTTGCAAACCCTATGGTTTGGCCGTAGCATGCAGGGCTGCTTTGTTCAGCCATAAGACACTCCCCATTCCTAACACAAATCATACCTCATAGCTAAACTTACTGTAATTCTAGAGTACCCATCAGCTTCCTGGCCACTGCCCCGAGGCAGAGGAAGGCTGTGTGGTTACATAAATAGGGTTGTTGGAAGCACTGAGTGAGGTCAACTGGCATGGTTCCCACAGTCAGGAAGCCCAGCCAGGATTTCCATTGCTCTTCAATCAGATAGGATGGAGAAGAATGCCTCTGATGATCTCAACTGCAGCTGGGGGCTGATATCCTTCCAGAGCTGGATAAATAATAAATGGCACCGGTGATGGATGTCTCCAAAATGTGCTAATAATTTTAATATAATGGGCTGGGTGGTCTGAGGGTGAGTTTGTGCCATCTGCTGGTGGGAGAGATGATCTGATGGGTTTCATCTGTGTGGAAGTGAACAGAAAACTGGGGCCTGTTGTGAAAGGACCAGGGAAAGTCTCACCCCAACCTTAGATATTTTCAAAGCTTTCAAGGAAGAGCAGCTTTAGTGCTTGGTGAGGAAACACATGGGTGAGCCTGATGCCTGTGGAACACGGTGAGATCAGATGGATCCTTGGTGCTTTGATGCTACAGAAAATATTTTGTCTATATTGTCTGTATAGAGTTTTGAGTGTAATGTTTCTGACCAGCCTTTGACCTCAACAAAAAAACTGGGACTGCTCAGTGTGAGGAAGAGGAGG